>JAMPIV010010803.1:0-133025 GCA_024509875.1 Oreohelix idahoensis | reverse complement strand
TACACATAGATAAAATTACTCCTCACGCCTGCCACTACTCTAATTTTGATCACAGGGGTGCCGACTGAGGAAATCTGCACCGACATTCAATTTGCCTGGGATATATTGGATACTAAACTGATAAGGTTGAAGCAATAAAGACCACCTCAGCAATCTTGCGTTTTCATGCTTAGCCTGAGATAAGAATACGAGGGGCTGATGATCCGTCTGGACCACAAAAGTCCTACCATACAGATAGATTTGAAACTTCTTTATTGCCCAGATTAACGCTAAACATTCTTTTTCGCTTGTGGAATATCATTGTTCCGCCTTATTCAATTTGCGGCTTGCATAAGCGACTGGGTTCAGTTCCCCATCAGGTGAAGATGATCTTTGCAACAAAGCCGCCCCGAGTCCCACATTACTTGCATCTGTTCTTACGACAAAGTCCTGTGTCAAATCAGGCAGTTTGAGAATAGGCTTGCTAGTGAGTTTTTCCTTTAAGTCTTGGAACGCTAATTCACTTTGCGCAGTCCAAATAATTTTATCTGGAAGTCCCTTGCGAGTCAGATCAGTCAGAGGAGCACAAATAGAGTTAAAATCTTTGATGTATTTTTGATAAAATCCGCATAACGACACGAATGATCGCACGTCCTTTTTTGTTTGTGGTCTAGGTGCTCTCTGCAGTTTTTCCAAGTTCTTGGAATCAGGGGTCATGTTACCCTGATATACAGTGTGTCCCAAGAATTCCAACTCTTTGCATCCAATACAACATTTTGTTGGCCTAGCAGTTAAGTTCGCCTCCCTAGGCCTATTAAATAACATTTTTAGAGCGTCAATGTGTTCTTCAAATGTCTCTGTGGCGACGAGAATATCATCCATGAAATTCGTGATACATGGGTTATTCAGGGGATCCAACAATTTGCGCATCATCCTTGAAAATACACTCGGAGCATTTTTCAGTCCGAATGGTAGCATGTTGAATTCATAATGTCCTTCCGATGTGCTAAATGCTAAATAAGGTCTCACTTCAGGCTTCACTGGAATCTGGTAATAGCCTTTACTAAGATCCACCTTTGAAAAGTATTTTGCCTTGTTTAATCTGGCAAATAACTGTTTTGTGTCTGGTAATGGATCCACTTGTCCTTCTGTGACAGCATTCAGTTTCCTGTAATCTATGCACAGTCGGTGTTCCCCAGACGGTTTTCTCAACAAAACGACACTTGAGCTAAAAGATGATTCACCTGTGTGAAATAATCCCCTCCTTCAACAAATAATCTATTTCTTCCTTCAATGCCTTCTCCTTCGCGAACGGAATAGAATAGGCTCTCATACAGATTGGGTTTGAGTCTACCAGTTTCATGTCATACTGTAGCAAATTTGTATGTCCTGGTTTATCTGTTAATACATCTGTATGTTCCTCCAGAACCTGTTGAACTCTCTCCCTCTGGTTTTTAGTCAGGTGCTTACTGACTTTTACCTGTGCTGCTGTTTCACAAGGATGTAATGGGTATTCATGTGAGGTGAGTGGTTCCTTTTGCATTTGAGTTGCGATAGCCAAGGTCAGTAAGGGGGTGCTTTCCTGGAGTGGTCTGTCCAGATACTTCTTTAACAGGTTTACATGATAAACTTTCTCCTTCCCCTTTTTGTCAATTTTATAGTTTGTTCTAGACACCTTCTCTAGAACTGTATATGGACCTTGCCATCCAATTTGTAATTTATTCTGGCTGCCGGGTAGTAGAAGCAGCACCTTCTCTCCCACAGCTAGTTCTCTGTCCTTTGCCTTCCTATTAAAATATGCTGCATGTTTCTTCCTGGCTTGTTTCAAATTATCATTTGCCAGTTTCCATCCAGCTTTCAAACGAGTGGTCAGTTCGTTCACGTATTGATAAGATGAGGTAACAGTCTCTTCCGCCTTCTCATCTGTCCAGGTCCTTAATAGCGCTTCTAATGGACCTTTTATTGGCCTCCCAAATAGCAGAGTTGCGGGAGCCATCCCGGTTGAACTATGTGGTACCTCCCGATACGCAAACAATGCCGCGGGCAGGAATTGATCCCACAGATCCGGTTTTTCGTGTGCCAGCTTTCTCAGGATAGAAATGAGAGTCCCATGGAACCTCTCTACCTGGCCGTTCCCTTGCGGATGGTATGGACTACAATGAAAGTGTCTGGCTTGAAATAGCTTAAAAACTTCTTCCGTTAGTTTCCCCTTGAACTGAGAGCCATTATCAGTCAAGATTTGATGCGGGAATCCTAATCGGGTGAATATTGTAAGTAGTGCCTCTGCTACATGTTTTGAATCAATTGATGGCAGGGCTACCGCCTCTCCCCACATAGAACAAGTGTCCACCAGAGTAAGGATGTAACTGTTCCTCCTCTTGGTCCGAGTGAGAGGTCCCACAATATCCACTGCAACCCTCTCAAAAGGTGTTCCCACTATGGGCATTTCCCCTAGAGTTGCAGGAGCAGTCCAGTGCTTTGGAGCTACCCTTTGACATTCTGGACAGGATTTGACATATCTTTTTATATCCTCCGTTATCCCTGGCCAGAAGTAATGACAAGCTATACGCTGTCCTGTGGCGCTGATCCCCATGTGACCACTGAAGGGAATCGCATGCCCGAGTTCCATCACTTTATCCCTATATGAAGTGGGAAAAACCAGCTGGTTGTGACCATTTGTTCCAGTTGTGGTAAAGTGGGATGATATAAATATTTATAGGGACTTAGTGTACTGACTGAGATCAGCTGTAAAGTATCTGTATCTAATATGTGTAGTGTTTTACAGATAACCTTACTTGCTGCCACATATTTATATCTCAGTCAGAATTATTCTGGTATATGGTTTTGGCAACGTTATATGTCTAGGGTTATGCAAATGATGAAGTGTAAGTCACCACAACAACAAACAGATAAACAATTTAATTATTCCACCACACTTGACAACACTGTGACACTCACAAACAGTCAACACTCTAGAAGACTATCTTAAAAGATTCAATGATAAATTTCAGATATATACAGATGTATTGATTTTTTCTACAATAGTGATCCTGATTCAACTACACAGTGAACCAGGCAATATTATAACATGTAATTACAAATTTCTTCTGAAGCAGTTTACTCCAGTATTAACCTCCCTAATGGTTACTACGCCTCTGCACTTTCAGCTATAAGTCCTTCCATGTCATAAGGTAGGTGTCAGTGTACTATGTGGTAATTCCATGTAGTTTGACTTTTCTCCGACACCTTCTGTTCAGGTTGGAGCAATATATCTATATATATATATATATATCTATATATATATATATATATATATATATATATATATATATATATATATATATATATATATATATATATATATATATATATATATATATATATAGGCCTTGCCTTATGTTCGCTACTGAACTGCACACATATACAGACATAAATTATCAATGTACATTCAATTTTCATTAAAAAGAGATCAAATATTTCAACCTACCACAATTCAAGGAAATAAACACAGATACGTTGACTAGCAATGAATGTAGGCACAAATACTGGCACAAATTCCCATCTGCTTATGTTCCAGGCTTTTATTTAGCAAAAATATGAGCTGGCTTCAACGCACTGTTGCTTTATCAAGCTTATTTGAACTAGTGGTCTCGAACTAACGCTATCAATTAACTATATTAACAGACCTAACCAATCAGGCCATTTCTACCCCATCGTTTGAAAAAAAAGTACTCTTACTTCCGTCTCCCTTGACAACAAAAGATAGCATTTATAGTCCGACTAATCGTGTTTAGCCTTACATATCATTCCATCCAATCAATTCAAATGTAACTTGTGGCCTATTTCCGTACAATGGTGGTTTAAAATTCTGCCACTGAGCGACTCCGAGTTTTTAGGTTGTCTGACACCCTCCTTATTTTCTTTTGCCTATAATTTATTAATTCCTGGACTATTTGCGTAACACTTAACATATTCTGTGTCAGCAAGCCCTAAGGAATCCAAATATCTCAATTTAAGGGAGCTAGGTGGCTGCGTTCAAAATGTGCATTTTCTACCACCTCCTGTTCACTTCAATCCCCATGTGGTGTCTGGGTACTGTCATGTTTTCAAACGTAAACCCATCTAATGTCATCTTTCCTAATAAGCGTTTTTCAGGTTTTTAAAACCTAACTCTGGGAAGGGTAGTGTTTTTATCACTGTCCGTCTGAAATAAAGTTAGTGCATGTGGCCTTACACGCGTGATAGTAGTAATTGTATATCGCGTTACGCTTGTTGGGGGTGGCATTAATAGCGAGACGCGTGTTTAGTGTTGCATGCGTTCCTGATTTTCAGCCCTCCCTTCTTTCCATCCTACATCCATCTGTCCATTCGTAGTGTAATTAATTTAGGTCATACGCAGTGTGCCTCTCAATGTTTTTTTTTTCTTAGAAATGCAATACCCGTTTTAATGTGTTGTGGAAACGCTTGTATTATGCAGTGGCTTGTATTTAACGTGGAAACGTTACAATTTGCAGACAAAGCATAAACAAAGGGGATTTCGAGTACTGTCATTGCGACAGCACTGTTCTTTACCATTCTTCTTCCTTTTATAGAATTTATTTGTTAGGCTTTACATTTACTTTTAATTTATATATGTGGATGTAGAATTTCACGACAAATCCTCCCCTCTTAAAACAGACGTTATACGTCAGTCTATAATTCTACATACACATAGAGAAATTTATGTCTATGCCTAGTGATTTCTTTGATTTTCATCGCACGGATGGCGGCTTAAAAAATCTGCATCAACGTTTCTCTAATTTTATTTTGCTCATGGATTAATGCAGGTGGGTCAAGTCAAAGTAAGCACTACTGACGAAGGTTGCTTCAGACCTCTGCAATCCAAGAATCCATTTCAGATATGTTACTGTACAGCTGCAAGTGTTACGGCTTGTCTTACTACTGCTTAGCAATCAATATTCACCATTTTCTCTTCGCTGAGTCTGCTCAACGACATGTCCCGAGAATATTAGATGTTCCTCAATTTGTACGTTATGAGGAGTTGATCTATATGGTGCTATCTGAGTTGTGGAGGGGATCCAATAATTTCCGGATCAGCCTTAATAAACACTCGGACTATCCTCAATTCAAAGGTAACAATGGAGACACTCTGCTCCTCCGAAATGTTCACAGCCAACAATTTGTCTGATCTCAGGCGGGATTGAATGTGGAAACACCCTTCTAATAATATATTTATAATGTTCTATAATGTGCCGCTCAAATGGAGGCTATATTCACCAACTATAGTTTCGCCTACCGACAATCTGGAGAATTAAGATAATATGTGGGGAAATGAGTTTCTGCATCAGAAATCAATTCGCCCTTAGCATTGCTAAAAGATGTGTGGGTTATCTCCATCCAGGGTCCGATCAATAATTTCCCTTGGACGGTGTGGGGTCGGGTGACTACCAATGTCACCAGTGCCCTTTTAATGCTAAGTTAATAGCCATAGTGTGAAGCGCTGTGAGCATTTCCCGAATTGCTCACTCGTCCACTGCCCACTGTTCTTATGTTAACAATTTGTTTCGGTTTTAACTTAGGCGGATCATCTTCAATGTCAATGTCAGCCAGCTCCCTAAATGCGGCTTCAAACTGTCCCTGGGTTGACTGGTCTGAATTTCTATTTTCTCTGGATGCCTTTCTCAGAGTTGCGAATCTAAATATTTTTGGTGAACACTGTTGGGGGAAAGGTGGATACCTATCCTCTATGTCAACCTTATTATTGTTATTTTCCTTGTTAATGTTAGGCCCATATGTTTCAGAATGCTTGGCTGGCATCTGATTATGATTTTCCCAACTTGGGGACTGTACCTTGCTACATTTTTCACAGGCCCCCACAAATTGTGCAATATCAGCAGCTACTTGGGGCCAATAGAATTTTTCTGATGTCCTTTGACGGGTAGTCCCATTTCTCTGGTGTCCACCGTCTGGTACAACATGTGATTTTGCCATCACTTCTTCTCTGTAGGGAGTTGGGAGTACCAACTGTCCATATCCTTTGGGTCCTGCTCCCGCCTTCCTGTGGAGCAGTCCATCCCTCAAGTAAAATTGTCCTTTCTTAGGGTGTGCATGGCTGTTTAGCAATTTGTCAAAGCAAGGTTTTAATGATTTGTCCTTTGCCTGGGCCTTTCTCATCTGTTTATCAGAAAAGGTTAATGGGGGTTCCTCCTCCTTTCTACTAGGGGTCGACCTGACCTGAAGCGTGGCCATTACCACAGGTTTTACAGGGCTTCCTAGAAAAACATATTTACTTCCTAACACCAGCGGGTAATTAGGATCGTCACACACGGCTGCTCTAATCATTCCTTCCACGTACCTTGTCTCTACATTGATCTCGGCTACGGGAAGTGTCATGGTGGATATTCCCTTTACGGCCCCTTGTATCTCCACTTTCTCTGTGGTATACTGTTCAGGGTGCACTAGGGTTGCACTAACAACTGAGTCATATTCTAAACCTGAATCGTAAAGGCACCTAACCTTGGCCCCATTACATGTCACTTCTTCACAGATGGGGGGATGTTGAAGATTTATATGATTCTCTGTCAGTTTCTTCTTCCCCTTGTCCACTGTTATCATGCATGCCGCGTGATATGGAGGAACCTTCCTACCACATTCACTAGTATTATGATTATGCATCCTGCATATTTGACAATATTTTCCTTCCTGTCTGAAGGGTTTCCTGTTATCATATTTCCTTTCATTGAATTGTGGGGTTTTATTTTTATAGTCATTTCGTGGCCTATCAAACTGGTGCTTACCTTTGTTTTGATCTCTATGATCAAATTCATTAAAGTTCTGTGGTGCCCTAAAATTTTCCACCTGTTTCTTTTTATTACCTGATACTTCTGCTTGAGCCGCCTGATACCTTTCAGCAACATTTAGCAACTCACCCAGCCTCTCTGCACCTTGTTCCATGAGAAACTTTCTCAGGTCTGGAGCCATGGACTCTCTTAATTGTTCTATAAGGACCATTTCCTTAAGATCTTGGGTTTTCCCCAGAGAAGTCCATTTCTCCAAGTATGTCTCTATCCGTGCAGAGAACTGGTGATAGGTTTCACCTGACAGTAGTTTAGCATTCCTAAATTTTTTTCTGTAAAATTCTGCGTTCTTTTCATATCTTAACAAAAGAGCCTGCTTTAGCATGTCATAATTTTCCTGATCATCTCTGTGCATTTTGGCAAAAACTTCATAAGCTGCCCCACGAAGTCCTTGAGATAACTTTAAGCTCCACCTTTCTCTCTCTAACCCATATGTGGTAGCTAATAATTCGTATCTATTTATATAGCTCTCAATATCATCGTCTTTCTCAACAAAATGATCTAAATGAAAGTTCATAGCTGAGGTTGAGGCTCCCTGAGTAGCAGTAGCATCAGAGGCAAAGGGACTGGCACCATTTTCAGGAGCATGGCCCTGAAACTCAAACTCCCTTAGTCGTAGCTCATGTTCCCTTTGTAATCTCTTCTCCTCCTTTTCTGCTTCCCTCTCTGCAGCTAATCTTCTTTCCTCGGCTTCCCTTTCTGCAGCTAATCTCTTCTCTTCCCTTTCTGCCTTTTGTTCTTCTAATTGGAGCCTCTTAATCTCCCTATCAGCCTCCAATGCTTTAGCCTCTTTGTCAGCCTCAATCTGCAACCTCTTAGCCTCAGCCTCAATCTGAAACCCCTTAATTTCTTTTTCAGCCTCTAACCTTCTTTCGGCCTCAAACCTTCTTTCTTCGCGTTCAATAAATTTGTCACATTCAGTAGTGACATAGGTAATCATAACTTGCCCATCTAATCCCAATTCTTTTGCAGTCTGTACAGCCGCAGATCGAAATTTGGCCAGGTCCGCCATTTTATATCAGGTAATTAAATAAAATATCTAACTAACAATATAATCTGTAATTATATATCCAATAGACAAAACAGGCACCAAGAGCTCAACCTTATTTAATTCCACCCAAGGATACCTTTTAACTTTTTATATTCCCTGAAGTGAATTACCCCCAATATTTATACTAGTAAAGGATTCAATATCCCAGACCGGACCCCAATATATGTGGTAAAGTGGGATGATATAAATATTTATAGGGACTTAGTGTACTGACTGAGATCAGCTGTGAAGGTATCTGTATCTAATATGTGTAGTGTTTTACAGATAACCTTACTTGCTGCCACATATTTATATCTCAGTCAGAATTATTCTGGAATATTGTGTTGGCAACGTTATATGTCTAGGGTTATGCAAATGATGAAGTGTAAGTCACCACAACAACAAACAGATAAACAATTTAATTATTCCACCACACTTGACAACACTGTGACACTCACAAACAGTCAACACTCTAGAAGACTATCTTAAAAGATTCAATGATAAATTTCAGATATATACAGATGTATTGATTTTTTCTACAATAGTGATCCTGATTCAACTACACAGTGAACCAGGCAATATTATAACATGTAATTACAAATATTATGTACACAGATATAAATGTGGTCTTTGCATTGACATACAATATTAGTAATCTATGTGTGTGAGTTGTGATGTGGTAATATGAGGTAATACTGGTTTTGTTCTTCAAGATAGATTCTTATTAGACATCATGACTGCATGTGTTTGTTTCTGTTGGAACTAGTATTGGAGATGTTCTCAGTTCCTGTCATTAAAACAATTAATTACCCCTCTTTAATTAATACAATTCATTTTAAGAGGAGGGGGTACAAATTGTTGAGCTCTGTTGGCCACGAAGGGCTTAACTTTCGTGATGGCGGCAGGCAAAGACTCCTCTGCTAGACTTCTTCACTGGTTCTGAAGACACCTCACTGGTTACTACAGGGACCAAAGAGTATGTTGTAGCCTCTGGATTCAGCAAACGCTCAGACCAGGTGCGGCTTCAATAACTAGGACCACAGTCCCTGAAACAAGAAGGATGTACCTCCTACTTCAGAACTAATTTATAACTATCTGGCTAGACTGAGCACAATACATCACAAACACAGAGTTCAGAGCTTTAGTTTAACTGCTATCTTCTTCTGAAGCAGCTTACTCCAGTATTAACCTCCCTAATGGTTACTACGCCTCTGCACTTTCAGCTATAAGTCCTTCCATGTCATAAGGTAGGTGTCAGTGTACTATGTGGTAATTCCATGTAGTTTGACTTTTCTCTCCGACACCTTCTGTTCAGGTTGGAGCAATATATATATATATATATATATATATATATATATATATTATATATATATATATATATATATATATATATATATATATATATATATATATATATATATATATATATATATATATATATATATATATATATATATAGGCCTTGCCTTATGTTCGCTACTGAACTGCACACATATACAGACATAAATTATCAATGTACATTCAATTTTCATTAAAAAAGAGATCAAATATTTCAACCTACCACAATTCAAGGAAATAAACACAGATACGTTGACTAGCAATGAATGTAGGCACAAATACTGGCACAAATTCCCATCTGCTTATGTTCCAGGCTTTTATTTAGCAAAAATATGAGCTGGCTTCAACGCACTGTTGCTTTATCAAGCTTATTTGAACTAGTGGTCTCGAACTAACGCTATCAATTAACTATATTAACAGACCTAACCAATCAGGCCATTTCTACCCCATCGTTTGAAAAAAAGTACTCTTACTTCCGTCTCCCTTGACAACAAAAGATAGCATTTATAGTCCGACTAATCGTGTTTAGCCTTACATATCATTCCATCCAATCAATTCAAATGTAACTTGTGGCCTATTTCCGTACAATGGTGGTTTAAAATTCTGCCACTGAGCGACTCCGAGTTTTTAGGTTGTCTGACACCCTCCTTATTTTCTTTTGCCTATAATTTATTAATTCCTGGACTATTTGCGTAACACTTAACATATTCTGTGTCAGCAAGCCCTAAGGAATCCAAATATCTCAATTTAAGGGAGCTAGGTGGCTGCGTTCAAAATGTGCATTTTCTACCACCTCCTGTTCACTTCAATCCCCATGTGGTGTCTGGGTACTGTCATGTTTTCAAACGTAAACCCATCTAATGTCATCTTTCCTAATAAGCGTTTTTCAGGTTTTTAAAACCTAACTCTGGGAAGGGTAGTGTTTTTATCACTGTCCGTCTGAAATAAAGTTAGTGCATGTGGCCTTACACGCGTGATAGTAGTAATTGTATATCGCGTTACGCTTGTTGGGGGTGGCATTAATAGCGAGACGCGTGTTTAGTGTTGCATGCGTTCCTGATTTTCAGCCCTCCCTTCTTTCCATCCTACATCCATCTGTCCATTCGTAGTGTAATTAATTTAGGTCATACGCAGTGTGCCTCTCAATGTTTTTTTTCTTAGAAATGCAATACCCGTTTTAATGTGTTGTGGAAACGCTTGTATTATGCAGTGGCTTGTATTTAACGTGGAAACGTTACAATTTGCAGACAAAGCATAAACAAAGGGGATTTCGAGTACTGTCATTGTGACAGCACTGTTCTTTACCATTCTTCTTCCTTTTATAGAATTTATTTGTTAGGCTTTACATTTACCTGATAATTTATATATGTGGATGCAGAATTTCACGACACCAGTTCCGGCCTTCCTGTATAATAGTTTGTTCTTCATAAAATATTCCCCCTTGCTCGGAGGTGTGTGGCATTTGGGCAATTTTTTAAAACATGGCTTGAGTGTCCTATCCTTGGCCTGCGCCTTCCTCATCTCCTCTGGATGAGCATTTATAGGTTCACCTTCTTCCTCCTTTTTCTGTGACCTGGTCTGCACTGTCGCCATGATCACAGGTCTCTCGGGATTCCCCAAGAAGACGTATCTACACCCCAATATCAGAGGGTAGATTGGTTCATCTATCACTGCTGCTCTGATTTCTCCTTCCACATAGCGAGTTTTCACCGTTATCCTTGCGATGGGAAGTGTCATGAGTGGTATGTCCTTAGTCGCCCCTTGTATTTCCACTGTTTCTGTGGTATACTGACTTGGGTCCACTAGGCTAGACTTCACAACTGAATCATAATCCAAACCTGTATCATAAAGGCACCTTATGGTGACCCCATTACAAATAACATCCTCACAAACTGGGGCGTGATAAGGTTCCTGCTGTCCATTAGGATTAACCTTTAATCTTTGAGTCCCCGACTTCATTGCAGCAATGTTTGAAGGTTTCCTTCTACAAAATTCGGTGTTATGGTTATCTTTCTTGCACCATTTACACCATCTTTTCCCTTGGTTCAACGGTTTTCTTTCATTGTATTTTTGGTCATTGAACTGTGTGTTTCTGTCTCGATAGTCATTTCTTGGCCGTTCAAAGTTCGTCCTGCCCTTATTACCCTGTTCTCTATTTTCAAATTTATTAAATGGCTGTGGAGCTTTAAAAGTTTCTATGTGCTTCTTTTTAGAGCCACTTACCTCTGCCTGGGCTGCCTGATACCTCTCAGCGACATTTAAAACCTCCCCCAACTTCTCTGCACCTTGTTCCATGAGAAATTTTCTCATGTCTGGAGCCATGGACTCTCTCAATTGCTCTATCATGATCATCTCCTTAAGATCTTGGGTCTTCCCCAGAGCCGTCCATTTCTCCAAATAGGTTTCCAGTCTGGCAGAGAATTGGTGGTATGTCTCCCCAGACAAAAGTTTGGCATTTCTAAATTTCTTACGATAAAATTCACCATTTTTTTCGTACCTTAATAACAAAGCCTGCTTTAACATGTCATAATTGTCTTGGTCTTCTCTGTTCATTTTTGCGAAGACTTCATAAGAAGTACCTCTCAGTCCCTGTGATAACTTTAAACTCCACCTCTCTCTCTCTCTAACCCATATGTAGTAGCTAATAACTCAAAACGTCCGAGGTACCCCTCTATGTCATCGTCTTTCTCAACAAAATGGTCTAAATGAAACCCCATAGCTGATGTTGAGGCTCCCAGACTGGGCGTAGCATCTGAGGCAAAAGGGCTGGCACCATTTTCAGGAGCATGGCCTTGTAGCTCCAGCTCCCTTAGTCGTAATTCGTGCTCCCTTTGCAACCTTCTATCTTCTGCCTCCCTTTCGGCAGTCAATCTTTTTTCTTCTGCTTCCCTTTGCTGTCGTTTTTCTTCTGCCTCTAATGCTTTAGCCTCCTTGTCAGCCTCAATCTGCAGCCTCTTAAGTTCTCTATCAGCCTCAATTTGTAACCTCTTCTCTTCAGCTACCTTCCTATCTTCAATTTCAATATACTTATCACATTCAGCCGTTACATATTGAATTAAAACCTGACCATCCATTCCCATATCCCTTGCCGTTAGCACAGCAGCTGATCTGAACTTTGCCAGCTCCGCCATACTTTTTAGACAATTTAGCAATGAGCAAAATAAATCTCTAACCACTAAAGTAATTCTAATTACTATAATCTAAAGTAATTCTAATTAGCCAGTTAACTAATTAATTACCACTGGCTGTGAAGATTCACCAACATTTAATTTCACTTTTAATTTTAAGGGACACTTTTAATTTTTACAATTTGTTCCCCTAATTTAATTCTCCCACCAGGAGATCCTAATATTACTGTTAATCTAATTATCCCTGGACAAGACCCCAATATATGTAGTGGATTTGATGGTACTGTATGGTTGTGATATTACCTAGTGTGATGCATGAGGTCAGCTGTGAAGGCTCCTGAGATAAATGTAGCTGTGAATTTACAGAAGGCCCTTCTTGCTACCACTTACAACCTCACACATATCTTTTTTTTTCTAATGAATGTGGCTACGTTAAAAATCTAGGGTACTGATATGTAATGTGTTGTGGTAGATTGCATACACACACACACAGATAATTAATAAGTCTAATAATATTAATAAAATTGTATAACACACTGAACTAACTCAAGCTGTGTAAAATTTTGATAGTAAATTTTCTTTAAATTTATTTGTTCTGAACCAAGGTTTTATTTTGGTCAGAACATATGAAAGGTTTTGAATTTATGAATGAAATGCATGAATATATGGCATAATAATTGAAAGGTGTGCACATATGTATTTTACAAGACTAGTTAATATTACTACTGTTTATATTTGTAATTTATCTGGGAGAATGATAAATGGATGTGCTGTTGGGGTGGCTTCATCACTCCCAGTCTATGTCTACCACACATTGTCCATTTACTGATGGGAGGAATACAAGTTTATTTCCCAACAGGGTATGTTCTAGTTGATGGAAATATGGTTGCTGTGTTATTTATAAAATAAGTTGGTGAATTTCCAGCAGGCCAAACGCTCACGTATCTTGACTGAGTAGTTCTGGTGCTGGAATCTGGTGGCCCCGCCTCTCCGTGCTTGGGGGCAATAAAAGGCTGCTCTGCCAAAATGCTATACTGCACGGGTCCACACTTGTATTCTACAACACAGCATTTGACACCACTTTGGTGCCAAATAAAAAACTCACAGTTCTGAAATAAAAGTATTGGGTCATGTGTCAGAACTCTACCTCCTGAGCCACCTCTACATACAACACTACACAACAACACCACATAGACGGGGTCAGATCTCTCTGACCATACAGCACATCTTACCAAGTTGGTTTCACATAGTATAAGTTCCCCAAGACTACAGATTCTGAAATATGTTCATCAGCTTCCTGCCATTGAATAGGATAGGTGATATGTTCCACTGATCTCAACACTTGATCCGCCCTTCATAATCCTTGCTGGCGTTTATGTATTTTGTTTGTCTCTAGACCCTGAACTGGGGCTCGGGGTCTAGAGCGAATCCTTACTTGTTGTAAGGGATAGATTTTTATATCTTTTTTTTCTTTGATCCATAACCGCCAACCGTCAAAGCAGTCAGCGGCCATCACGCCTGGTGGCGTCTTGTAGGGCAGCAACAAATTGATTCCACTTTGCTCGGTCGGCGGCCATCCTTCGTACAGTGCCCCAACTGTGGTTCATTCTTTGCATCTCAGCTTCCACAGTTCTCCGAAAGTTGTTTTTGGTCGGCCTCTCTTTCGCTTTCCCTCGGGGGTCCATAGCATAGCTGTTCTTGCGATGGTATCAGGGTCCCTTCTGAGGACATGGCCAACCCAACTCCAGCGTCTGCCAGCTATGATGGTGTGCATGTCCTCCTGGTTACTCCGAATAAGTAGTTCTTGGTTGCTGATGGTGTTTGGCCAAAAGATTCGGAGAATTTTCCTTAGGCAGATTGTGTGGAAGGAGGACAGTTTCGACATTTCCTTCTCTGTTACTCTCCAACATTCCGCACCATAGAGAAGCACAGAAAGTACGCAGCTTTCATACAGTCTTAATTTGGTGTTTGTGCTGTACTGGGAAGACTTCCAAATGTTGTTGAGAATAGCAAAGGCTGTTCTCGCTTTATTCATTCTGTTGTTAATGTCCTTGCTTGTTCCGCCGTCAGGTGTTACTATGCTTCCTAGGTAAGTAAATGTGTCTGTCTGTTCTAACTTCTGGTTCCTTACTGTTATTGGCTCAGGATTGCCCACATTTAGTGTCATGACCTCTGTCTTCTTCAGATTGATGTTCAGGCCAACCTGCTGGCCATACTTATTCAGTCTATCAGTTTTGTCTTGAATGTGTTGGTGTGAATGCGCGAGCAGTGCAATGTCATCTGCATATTCCAAATCTTCCAGTGTAGAAAACGTTGTCCATCTAATTCCTCTTGGACTGCCCTCTGTTGTCTGGCGCATCACCCAATCTATGACTGTCAAAAATAATGTTGTTGATAAGGGGCATCCCTGTCGTACTCCTGTTTTCACTTCGAAAGTTACATTACTCGATCCAACACTGCACGTAAAGTTAGAATAGAGGCTTTTTATAATGGAAACAATGCGGCTGGGAATTCCATAAGCCCTCAGAATTTTCCATAGGCTGTCCCTGTGTATGCTGTCGAAAGCCTTTTCAAAATCAACAAAGTTAATGTACAGCTGTCTCTGCCATTCTGAGCACTGCTCTATAATGTTCCTGAGGGCAAATATATGATCTGCACATCTTCTGTTCTTTCTGAAGCCCGCTTGTTCTTTCCTCAGTTTATGGTCAACTGCTTTTGAAATTCTCTGGATGATTATCCTGCCTAGTATTTTGCTGGGAACTGAGAGGAGGGTAATTCCTCTCCAGTTGTTGCAGTCTGCAAGGTCGCCCTTCTTGGACAATTTGACAATTGTTCCTTTACTCCACTCTGTTGGTGTTGTCTCAGTTTCCCAGACTTGTGCAAATAGTGGTTCTAATAGTTCTGCTGCTAGTTCAGGGTCTGTCTTGAATAGCTCAGCATTCAGATTGTCGTGACCAGGCGCTTTTCCATTTTTTTAGCCCTTTGATAGCTGTGATAATTTCTTCTTTTCGTGGAATGTCTGTATTTACGTCTAAGTCACTTTCAGCCTCAGGAACATTCAGCTGAGTCTCTGGTGGTTCCTTATTCAGTGTTTCTCTGAAGTGCTCTGCCCACCTTGTTTCCTGCCCCTGTGCTGTGGTGATGAGATTTCCTTGCTTGTCTCTTACTAACGTTATGTTGTTTGCACCTCGTTTTCCACTGATAGCTTTAGTTATTTTATAAACTGTGCTTTGTTCATTTCTCAGTGCTGCCTCTTCTGCCTGTCTTGCAAGGTCATCCAGAAATGTCCTTTTGTTAGCACGGGTTTGACGTTTTACTTCCTTGTCCAGCTGACTGTACTGTTCACAGATTTTGATATGGCAGTATCAAATCACTCGAAACATTAAACAATATTAAAATATATAAAGAAATACTTTCAGTCTTACCAGAATTATGAATAGAGAACACAGTTATATGCTAGCAAAACTCAGCTGAGCTGCTGGCTCTAGTATGGCGTCCCTCTAAATATGGAATAGCTTTTTGGGAAATACACCACTGAATTATTTACTGTGTCTTCTACTGGACAGCTTTTAGTTAAATGGCAAAAATGCGCGTCTGAGCGCCGATAATATGATCATCTATGGCCAATCACCGCCTTTCCCCCTTTTCAAATTCAAACCTCCTAACAAAAGTCAATTCAGTCATACCTCAGTCAAGTATGTATTATTGTCTGTTGGTCCGTCTGTCTCTACTTGCGTTTTTTACAAAAACACATTTTGTTTTTTGAACCAACTCTGCCGTCCCCTACACAATTTTGCCTTTAAAGTTATTTTTAGCCACAATTCTCCACCACATTCCCTCTCTTTCATTCCAACTAGATTTTAGCAGTTGAGTCTCAAGGTCGCAGTTTTTGAAAATTAGTGACATTTTTTTGTTTCAATGCAGTCGCTCGCTGATATGAACAACACAGTCTTTTGTCAATATCTTCATTATTATCTATCCGTCTGTATAAATGAAAGCATATTATTTCTCTGCTCAAGATGGGCCATCAGGCCAGCTAGGTTTTATATTCCTAACATTATTATTAAGAAAAAGTTACTTTTCAAGGTTAGTTGTTTTTTTTGAAATATGTTCGAGCATCTTCTGTAATACGTTTGCCGCTGAATTCAAATAAAGGACGAAGAATCGCAAAAGCGTCCAAGAAATGACTGTTGCGTATAATAGCTAAGGTCCCTTTTGTCCATTTCTTTACCTTGTGTCAACTTGGGGACGTGAATTTTTTTTTCCTTTCCCAACCAATTGCGTCTTTTTAGCCTTGCTAGTTTCAAGCACGTGTTCAGTCATATTTTTTTCTTTTGATCTCCGTTCTCATCCCGTCCCAAGGGTAAACGTTTTTGCCTTCATGTCTAACAAGTTAGTTTCCATGGCGGGTAGTGACCCGCGGCATGGGCGATCATGTCTTCTAGTAGCTTACGCATTATTTTTATCCCTACATTTTATCTTTGGAGATATTTTAACGTTGTATCACGGTTAATTTTATCACAAACTTGTTGGCCTCATTTCCCCTAAAGCAGTGTTTTTCAAACATACCATTATGAGCAAATATGATCTTGTGCTGTCAGACAACCCCACTATAGTATTTTGGCTATAATTTGTTAATTACTAGACTATTTGCGTAACACATAACATATTCTTTGTCAGCAAGTCCTAAGGCACACAAATATTTAAGTTTAATTGGGCTAAGTGGCTTCGTTCAAAATATGTATTTTTCGAAGATAGTCGTGTATTGGCTTTTACCACCCGTTCACTTCCATACCAAGGGATGTCTCCTGTACTGTCAGACTAATGTCAGGAGCTTAGACATAAATCAGTAGAATGTCAGGTTTTCAAATAAGAGCTTAAACCTGTTTTCAAAACCTAACCTCGTATCGTTAGTGTTTTTTATTTACTGTTTATTTGAAAAAAATCAGGTCTTCATGCCTTTCGCGTGTGATTGGCGTTCACTTTTTAATCGCGAGACGACGTGGTACAATTGCATGCGTTCCTCCGTGCATCTCTCTCTCTCTCTTCTAAGCCCGTCTGTCTTTTAGGTTAACGTAGTGGGTATAATGACATTAATGCTAGTATTTGTATCTAGGTCATTATGCAGTTTGGGTATCAAGATCGTCTAAGAAATACAGTACCAGTTTTATTTTTAGAAACGCGTGTAGGCTTTTACTATCGTACGTTACAGTTCATGCAGACAAAGTAGAAAAAGGGGTTTCTTGTTCAGCCATTATGGCGTTCTACAACACAGGCGTACGCTATTGTGAAAGCACTGGTCTTTCACCATTCTTCTTTCTTTCTATTGAATTACTTCGTTGGGCTTCACATTTATTTTCTAATTTATATATGTGGATTAGAATTTTTTCACTACAGTGGTTGAACCACAGTTTACTGTGCGGTCGGCCATTTTGTCGCAAACAGAGTTGGGTTATGATTAAAGTATAACGTTAGCGGCTACATTTCCGTCTAACCCTAAGCCTAAATCCTACCGATCAACACATAACCGTATTCTCTTTAAATAAACACGTAATATCACTCTTAATTTAGTATACTTCCCCTAAAATTAAGTCCAACCGTGATTGCGACAAGATGACCTAAAATGGCCGACACATTGTAAACTGAGGTTCAACCAAAAGTTGTTAGGAGGATGTATAGGTATTACCCCTAAAATTAAGCCTAATCTTGTTTGGTACAAGATGACCTAAAAGGACCGACCCACAGTAAACTGAGGTTCAACGAAAGTTAGGAGGATGTATAGATATTACCCCTAAAATTAAACCTAACCCTATTTGCGACAAGATGACCTAATATGGCCGAAGCACAATAAACTGAGGTTAAACCAAAATTGTTAGAAGGATGTATAGATTTTAAAACAGAAGGATTTATGTGTTTTTTTGTTTTTGTTTCTTTATATCTTCTTACAGTGCCACGCCCACTGGCACAAATGATTATGTCTGTCTGTTAATTCCTGTCCCTAGTTGTGTTTATCAGTTTTGGTGTTTACTTTCTGTTTAACTTACTTACTTAGTCGTTCCCCTTCTACCGTGAGGTGTAGAGGTTTGGAAGAGAGAGCGCCAGACTATATCCTATCAGCTGTCTTCCTCCTGGCCTGGTTCCATTCTAGTCCTCGGTCCTTCAAAGATTGTCTAATGTTGTCCTCCCAGCGGACTCTGGGTCGTCCTGGGGTCTGGATCCCTGGCTCTTTGTTTCCCATGCTTGTCGTGGTAGCCGATCTTCTCCCATTCTGCAGACATGGCCAAACCTTTCTGTTTAACATGCAAGGATATTAAACAGTCCAGTATATGATGGTCATTAGCAACAGGAAAAAGAGAGATGTAATATCTAGTAAACTTTTTCTTTTATATACAGTTTACAGTAAAAATGTTATCTTTTATACAGTTCATAGCAAAAGTTTTGTTTTTTATACAGTTTATAGTAAATATTTTATTTTTTATACCGCTTATAGTATAAACATTTTGTTTTTTTAAAAAGTTTATAGTAAGCATTTTGTTTTTTATACATATTATTTTAAACATTTTGTTTTTTATACAGCTTTTATTAAACATTTTGTTTTTTATACAGTTTATTGTAAACATTTAGTTTTTATACAGCTTATATTAAACATTTGGTTTTTTATGCAGTTTATATTAAACATTTTGTTTTTCATACAGCTTATATTAAACATTTTGTTTTTATACAGTTTATTGTAAAAATTTTGTTTTTTATAAAGCTTATAGTAAACATTTTGTTTTTTATACAGCTGATATTAAACATTTTGTTTTTCATACAGCTGATATTAAACATTTTGTGTTTTATATAGCTTATATTAAACATTTTGTTTTTTATTCAGTTTATTGTGAACATTTAGTATTTTATATGGCTTATAGTAAACATTTTGTTTTTTATACAGCTTATAGTAAATATTTTGTTTTTTATACAGCTTATTTTAAACATTTTGTTTTTTATTCAGTTTATTGTAAACATTTAGTATTTTATACGGCTTATAGTAAATATTTTGTTTTTTATATAGTTTATAGTAAATATTTTGTTTTTTATACAGTTTATAGTAAATATTTTGTTTTTTATACAGCTTATTTTAAACATTTTGTTTTTTATACAGCTTATATTAAACATTTTGTTTTTTATACAGTTTATATTAAACATTTTGTTTTTTTATACAGTTTATTGTAAACATTTAGTTTTTTATACGGCTTCTAGTAAACATTTTGTTTTTTATACAGTTTCTAGTAAAAATATTTTTAACAGCTTATTTTAAACATTTTGTTTTTTATACAGTTTATTGTAAACATTTAGTTTTTTATACATCTTATATTAAACATTTTGTTTTTCATACAGCTTATATTAAACATTTTGTTTTTTATTCAGCTTATATTAAACATTTTGTTTTTTATTCAGTTTATTGTAAAAATTTAGTTTTTTATACAGTTTATAGTAAAAATTTTGTTTTTTATACAGCTTATAGTAAACATTTTGTTTTTTATACAGCTTATAGCAAACATTTCATCTTACAAACAGTTGACATTAAACTTGTCTTGTAAACAGTTTACATTAAACATTTTGTCTTGTAAACAGTTTACATTAACATTATGTCTTGTAAACAGTTTATATTAAACATTTTATCTTGTAAACTGTTTATATTAAATGTTTTCTTATGTACAGTTTGTATTCAACGTTTTATCGTATTTACAGTTTATATGAAACGTTTTATCTTAAATACAGTTTATAATAAATCTTTTATATTGTGAACATTTTATAACAAACCTTTTTGTCTTATATACAGTATATAGTAAAATTTTCTCTTATGTACAGTTTGCAGTAAATTTTTTGTCTGATATACATTTTATAGTAAACTTTTCGTCTTATTTTCAATTTATAATCTACGTTTCGTTTGACATGAAGTTTAAGGTAAACGCTTTGTCGTATATACCGTTAACAGTAAACTTTTGTTTTATATACCGTTAACAGTAAACTTTTGTCTTATATACAGATAACAGTAAACCTTTCTCTTATATACAGTTAACAGTAAACTTTTGTCTTATATACAGTTAACAGTCAATCTTGGTCTTATATACAGTTAACAGTAACCTTTTGTCTTATAAATAGTTAACAGTAAACCTTTGTCTTATATACAGTTAACAGTAAACCTTTCTCTTATAAACACTTCACCTTAAACGCTTTGACCTATATATTTAGTTTTGAATACAATTTACATTAAACGTTTTTGCTTAAACACATTTTACATCTTCTGTTTCTTCTAAGTTCTAGTTGTATCCAAACGTTATCTTTTCTCTGTCGTACTCGTACGTTGTCAAGTGGTTGTTTTACCGGGCTCTATCCGATAAATTTTAGAAACAGATGCAAGTTTGTGAAGTCGTTAAATTAGTGCGAATAAAGAAAGAACAACTTAAAACTAGATACATGTCTGGTGAATAAATTAGTGCCTAAATTTTTCTTGGAGATCTGTTATTGTTAAACCTTTCTGCATGTATGTGACACTATTAGGAACAGAAGAAATGGACAGTAACTCACTAGCGGGTAATTTCTTAGCAGTGTATACTTACCTCCCCTGCCCCTCAATAATTACTGTCCGGGTATTACTACTATCTCTCAAGTGGCCTTTCTCATTTTTCACCTTCCCAGTGTGTTCTATGTCAACAGTTTTCCTAAGTTTTCTAAGCAGAATTGTCTCTGTTTGTCCAATCGATCTCCACTTTCGTTGCATTGTCTCCTGCCCTACTGCAAATTGTATTGGCATGTTCTATACAGCTATGAGCCGATGGCCTTGTCTTAAATGTTAAACATATTGAATTCATTTTTTGAAAAGAAAAACAGAAAGTAAGCTGAGAAAAATTTTAAGTATCTGTTTTTATTGTTTACCATGCCTTTCCTGCGTATGAAAACCCTTTCTGGAATTTGAGCTGAATATTCTAACATTGTAAATGTGTAATTTTCCTCTAAACTGTCAAATTTTGTTTAGTGTAAACAGTGTCAGGCTAACTATTTCATCTGCAGACTTGTTCAATTCTAACTCTTGATTCAAACTCCTTGTTGTGGATGTTCAAGTAGCGTATTATCTCAGGGTCTATTTGTTAGAATAAGAACGTTTTGTTTACCATCAGACCACAAAGTCTTTTATATTAGGACTCGCGCCCCAATATAACCAACGGACCTTGTGTCTAGGTGTAACGAGACGCACCACGCCAACACGAGGCAAAACTCATATTTAAAAAACAGAAGAAAAACACTTTCTGTTTGAATTCTTGTGATTATTGATTTGAAAACAAGGACACAAAAAACAAAAAGACCTTTTACTACACTAGCAGATCCATACTCCTCTTTCTATACAACCTATCTAAGGAAAATTCTTCGAATTTACTGGCTGAAAACAATCACCAACCAAGAACTGCTAACCAAGAGGGCATGCGCACCATCTGGATTTGGGTTGGCCACATCCTCAGAAGAGACCCTGACAACATCACCAGAACTGACATGCTATGAACTCCAGAAGGAAAGCGAGGACGATCAAAGGCCACTTGACTGAGAACTGTGGAGGAGGACATGCTAAACATGAACCAGAGTTGGTGCACCACACGAAGAATGGCTGTCGACTGAGTCAGTGGAGACAATTTGTTGCTGCTCTACAAGACGCCAGAGCAACTCTGGGAAGGTTAAGGCGGTCGGCGTGATGCTGACCACATCACCCCTAGTGTACCGATGGTCAAGAAAATATGGGCCTAACACCATATTCCCAATATGCCTCAATGGGCGTGTAACGGGATCCTACAAGACGCCACTAGGCGTGATGGTCACTGATTGCTTTGTCAGTCAGTGACCAAGGACCTAAGAAGAGATCCATACTACATAAGGAACGAAAAAGGAGATGATGTCGTCGATTACGATGATAATGATGATGAGGACGCTGGTGGTGAAATCTTGGTAAAATAAATGATATTAAGTGCTGTCTCTACATTAAAGTTGCCTGCAGTCGATATCCAACATATTCTTTTGCTGTGGTATCACACTCTGAAAGTCTAATCTCCTATTTCTCGCCTGTCTCTCGATGTTGTCCTTATCTATGTCGATGCCACCCTCTAGAGCGACCCACTTTATCCTTTCACTCAATTATAGTGTTACCAAAATGTTACATCTTTTTTTGTTGTTACTATTTTCTTCAAGGTAAAGTGGAAAGGTGCTCAAATGAAGGAGAACGAATTTATGTCCCGATTCTAGCCACTGACTCTTGCTACAGATGCTTCTGCCGGGTATGTTGTCCAAGTCCTTTTTGAAAATGCTTCCTTGCCTTTATGCATTAGTCATAATTATTGCTTTCTTTGTTTTGTATCGTTAGTTTTGTATATATTCATCATCATCATCATCATCATCATCATCATCATCATCATCATCATCATCAATCATCATTCTCTTTTTTTCTCCTAATGAACCAATGAACCACCATTGCCGTTGGCTTCCCTAGAATTAAGTATAGGTCAAGGATCACGTGACACGCCCTTTGAGGAATATTGGGAATACGGTGTTAAGCCCGTATTTTCTTGACCATCGGCACACTAGAGGAGATGTGGTCAGCATCACGCCGGCCGCCTTAACCTTCCCAGAGTAGCTCTGGTACCCAATTCATGAGGCTGAGGCTGGGTCGACCCCGGAGCAGCAGAATTAGCCTGCACTAAAACACTCATGTGTTCTTACAGCAATGGTTTCTGTTGCAGTTAATTTTCCATGAAGAGGTTGCCTGCCCCATTCACAACCTCTTATTAGTTGCCTGCCCCAATCACAACCTCTTATTAGTTGCCTGCCCCAATCACAACCTCTTATTAGTTGCCTGCCCCAATCACAACCTCTTATTAGTTGCCTGCCCCAATCACAACCTCTTATTAGTTGCCTGCCCCAATCACAACCTCTTATTAGTTGCCTGCCCCAATCACAACCTCTTATTAGTTGCCTGCCCCAATCACAAGCTCTTATTAGTTGCCTCCCCCCCTAAATCACAACCTCTTATTAGTTCCTGCCCCAATCACACACTCTTATTAGTTGCCTGCCCCAATCACAACCTCTTATTAGTTGCCTGCCCCAATCACAACGTCTTATTAGTTGCCTGCCCCAATCACAACCTCTTATTAGTTGTCTGCCCCAATCACAACCTCTTATTAGTTGTCTGCCCCAATCACAACCTCTTATTAGTTGCCTGCCCCAATCACAACCTATTATTAGTTGCCTGCCCCAATCACAACCTCTTATTAGTTGCCTGCCCTAATCACAACCTCTTATTAGTTGTCTGCCCCAATCACAACCTCTTATTAGTTGCCTGCCCCAATCACAACCTATTATTAGTTGCCTGCCCCAATCACAACCTCTTATTAGTTGCCTGCCCCAATCACAACCTCTTATTAGTTGCCTGCCCCAATCACAACCTCTTATTAGTTGTCTGCCCCAACCACAACCTCTTATTAGTTGTCTGCCCCAATCACAACCTCTTATTAGTTGCCTGCCCCAATCATAACCTCTTATTAGTTGCCTGCCCCAATCACAACCTCTTATTAGTTGCCTGCCCCAATCACAACCTCTTATTAGTTGCCTGCCCCAATCACAACCTCTTATTAGTTGCCTGCCCCAATCACAACCTCTTATTAGTTGCCTGCCCCAATCACAACCTCTTATTAGTTGTCTGCCCCAATCACAACCTCTTATTAGTTGCCTGCCCCAATCACAACCTATTATTAGTTGCCTGCCCCAATCACAACCTATTATTAGTTTCCTCTAATGACATTTTATGTTCATCATCATTTTCCTTTACGCCCTTTACAGAGCGTGGAGCTCCAACTGCAGCTGGTCAATATACAAGATGTCTACCGTGAGAAATCACGTGCTCGTGCAGCAGTTCTTTCTGTGGAAGTTTATTTTACAAGATGAGGTTGCCAGCCTCATATTAATCGCCTCTTACATTATGTTTGAGGCTGCAGCAGTTTTATTCTTTGTCTCCTCAGAGGCACCCCGTAAAAGACGGGGTATTTTAAAATTGCTATATTAATATTACATATACGTTGACTTGACTTGACTCTGATCCGTTGTCACTGAGCGTCAGCTCTTGGTGATAGATATACTTAGACTAGACTTGACTTTGATCCACTGTCAGCTCTTGGTGATATATGTACTTCAAACGCTGTATTAAATGTCCTCTCCAAAATTTGTGATTGCTCATGAGATCGGTAGCTTTGGATTTTAAGAATGAAAGAGAGTACGGAAAAATGGTTTCATCATCATCAGTTGCCATCTCCACAACGAAGGTTGGCTGTAATGGATCTCCAACGTCTTCTGTCTCTTGTCTTGATGGTGCACTCTGATAGACTCTTTCCTGTCCATCTCTTGATGTTGTCTTCCCACTTATAGCGCTGTCTTCCCCTTGCACGTTTGCCTTCAACTCTCCCTTCTGTTATGGTCTTCTGCAAGGTGTTATGCCTTTTTATGTGGCCAAAGTATTTTAGCTGTCTAACTTTGACCTCCCTCATTAGTTCTCTTTTCATACCTAGATTTTCTAGGACCTCCTTATTTGTTTTCATCTCTTTCCATGAGATACGCCCCATTCTTCTATATATCCACATTTCAAGAGCCTCAATTCTTTCTTCCAACTGCTTATTCATCGTCCATGTTTCTGCACCATACAGAAATGCAGAATATATATAACACTTTATGATTATCAGTTTTAATTTGTGAGATAACTGTTTGGATGTCAGTATATGTTTCATGTTGTTGAATGTAGCTTTGGCCATTCCTATTCTCTTCTTGATTTCTGTTTCACATCTGCCATCTTCTGTTATTATATGACCGAGATATACGTAGCTCTTGACTTGTTCCAGGATTTCCCCATTTACGCTTATCTTTAATGTGGGTTTATCGTCTGTTTTGCTAATTATCATAGTTTTTGTTTTCTCAATATTAATGTCGAGTCCATATTCATGACTTATACTGTTCACTTGCTTCACTAGTTCCTGTAACTCCTGTTCGCTTTCAGCTAACAACACGGTATCATCTGCATATCTAAGGTTGTTTATTGACCTTCCACTGATGTTCAGTCCTGGTATTTCCTGTATCTGTTTGAAAATTTTTTCGGTGTATAAATTAAATAGGCATGGGGACAGCACACAACCTTGTCTGACACCTCTTTTTATGTCTATGTATGGTGAATAATTCCTTCCAGTTCTTACTGTGGCAGTTTGCTCCCAATAAAGGTTACTGAGTATTCTTATATCTTTTCCATCAATACCTATGTCTTCGAGGCATTCAATTATTTTCTCATGATGGACTCTGTCAAAAGCCTTCTTATAGTCAATGAAGCACATATACATACTTTAAAAATGGTTTAAGAAAGTTAAATAGAATTGTTGATAGACTATATGTCTTTGTTAAGGGGAAGTGAAATGAGCAGAAGAGTGTTTTGAGGGAAGGGAGGTGACTCCGTAGGTCCCCGTTTGGGAGATATAGCTTGGGGTTTTGGTTTGATAATGTTACGGTATATGATATTAACGCCGTCTGTTAAAGGTTATCAGACGTGCTATTGTAAAGGTTAAGGCATTTAATATATTGCGATAGATGTTTCAATTATTGAACGCTCCATACACGATCGATTATGACGTGTATAGCGTTGTTTGGGTCACAGTCGGTAACTAAGAAACGCTACCCTTTGTTACTTGACCGCCAAGCTGAATAGCTGCGTTTTTCTAACCTTCCAATTCAATGGCATGATATAGCCATATATATGCATTTTTTGATGGACCAGGGTCAGTCCTAGAACTCTATATGAGAGGAAAATTTATGGAGGTTAGTAATTAACTAGAATCCTCAGAAGGATGAGAATAATCGTCAAATTCATATGAAATATTCAGACTCGCAGTCTCACTGTCGGCAGGTAGCCATGTCTATCTGCTCGTGCATATAGCTGTGATGTTCTGACGACAATACTGCATTGTATCCTTAAACGGACATTGACACGTAAACCAGCAGTCTACGTTATTGATTAATTTATGCATGACTTATATGGACTTATGCTCTACTCCTATTTGAAATGATCATCCTGTGTGTACAACTGTGAATTAAATGTATGGACTCAATGAAATGACTTATCAAATCAATCGTATTCCAAGGTTCAAGTATTGTTCGGAAACTTCCACCCCCGCATTCGCTTAATCTTCCATCGAAGGCACGATGCACTATCACTGAATGAAAAAACTAACATATCAAAGAAAAAAACAATGGCCAGAAATTTATAATTGTTTTATTCATATCACATGGAACATTGTTCAGAGCAAACCACCATGCAACAGTGGTGGCCAGTGTGGGGACGAAAAACAACCAAAAACCAAAAATTTTTTTCATGACTTTCGAATGAAATATTTACGATCAAGTTTTGATCACATGACCATTACGAAGCTGACGTGACGCACGTGATCATGAATAGCAACATGACGTCACTGTTGCATTGTCGCAGTGAAGAAGACATCTTTTCAACGCCTCTCTAGTTCGCTTCAAATTGATCAAGATGCACAAGATGGACTACCGTTGCCTGCCCATCAGGAGCAGACAGTCAAAGGCACAGGCCTAGCTGTTGACGACCTCTAGCACTGATCTAAGCAACGGAAAAGATAAGTCTAGGTGTTTAACTGTTGTTATTGCAAACAGTGCTAACTGAGTCCATGCCCTCTGCCTACATCGGCATGTTTTTACCTATGTTTAATGTACTTTTTGTTGTCTTAATGTGTTGTTAATTCGTGGGAGGTAGGGAGGATGAACCGAAATTAGATTCTGTGGCTCTCACGATGCCTGAATTGATTTCGGTCGTTTCTTAGGGCAGTTAAACGATTGCACTTTTGGAAGCCCCATTGAGGTTTGCCATTGGACTATCTGTCCAAATCTGCTGTCGTTTGACGATTTGTGTTAGCTGTACCGTTCCGTAGATAACTGGTGTATTTTATTCGTACTCAGTTAACAATTTTATTCAGTTCTGTACCATGTTCGTTAACTATTTCGTCCAGTCTCCTCTTACTATCATTTATTTGATGATTGTTAAATGGTCGTCCGTTATGAGTCCTGTGATGTCATCATTTTTTGCAGTCATTTTTTTTTTGTGTACTTTGAATATTAAGTTGACCTCGGGTCAGACCTTGACCCTTCATTTGGCTTGTGACACTTCCGCTTGTTTTATTTAGTTCATAAATTCATTTTTAATTGTGAAAATGTCTTGTTTGCGTCTTAACATTGTTTGTACCCTTTAGTTGCATCATTGTTTTGTTTGTCCTCATGATATATGTTAAATACTACATTAATAATATGATATTATATGCAATAATACACTTGTAATTTAATTTAATTAATTTTTTCTGATATTTAAGGTTAATATGGGACATTGCATAATTATGCAGTGATAGTCCAAGAAAGTAGCACTACAATTTATCAGAGATGCCTAGGGCATAATAATATAATATATATATATTGACCAAATAAAATAATCTTATAGTCTACCTTTGAGGTAATAGACCCATTGTATATTATTTAATATACTTTTCTGGTACTAAGAGAGTGACTTAGTACATTCAACAATATAATTACTAGGAATCATACCCAACATTATTGGATATTAAGATTAATTGTGTGAAGTAATTACATAATAGTTAACAGATATCATAACTATTTATGATATAGTATTATTTAGATACAATATTGTTACAAAATATTGTCTATTAGTTGAACTTAGACATTAGAGTTCAGTACTATTGTGATTATTTATATTGAATATTTCTAAGTTGAGTAAGTATAATAATTACTCTGAAGCTACTATTGACTATTTTAATCAGTAATTATCAATAATTACTTACAGATAAAAGTCAAAATGCTTACTATAGACCATTTCGTTAAAATTGGTAGGGAATATGGTTATAAATCTCAAGAACTTCGTCAGTTTGCTGAGGCAGAACTGGAAAAACATGAAAGAAAAGAAGCAGAGAAAAAAGCTGCATTAAAGAAAGAGGAAGAGGAACAAAAGGCTGCATTAAAGAAAGAGGAAGCAGAACGTGAGATGAAGCAAATTGACAAGGAAAATAGATTGAGAGAGATTGCTCAACGTGAAAGAGAAGAGCAAAGAGCAATCGCCAGACAGGAAGAAGAGAATAAATTGAAACGAGAGGAAATTATTTTACAACAAGAAATGGAATTGGCGCGTATTAAATTGGAGACAGCAAGATTACAAGCACAAAGTGCTGATGCAAACCAGAATAATAACGCACAAAATGGATCATCATCCAGCCAAACTAAACATTTCTACAACTTTAAATTACCCACTCTCAACTTGAACGTGGACGACCTTTCATCGTTCCTGTCACGTTTTGAACAGACTTGCAAAACTAACCATTTGCCTGAAGAGTCATGGGTACTCAAGTTAAATGAATTCTTGGTTGGAGAACCATTGACGGCTTCTCAAAATGCTGACCCATCAATAGCAAATAACTACGGTGCTATTAAGTCCTTGCTTTTACGAAGGTTTCACCTGGACGAGGAACACTGTAGGTTGAAATTTAAGGGAATTTTACCTGAATCTCCAAAAGATTTTGCAGGATTCATTGCGAACATACGCAATACATTTAATAGATGGGTTGAACTGGCAGAAGTCAACAAATCATACGACAAATTAGTTGATTTACTACTACGGGATAAGGTATTATCTTCGGTTAGCCAGCCATTTTTTGCATATTTGCAGGAGCGTAAACCAGGTACTATGGACGAGTTAGAAAAAATTTCTTTAAACTACTGTTCGGCACATCCGAATGCAACCATTTCTAACTCCTCATTAAGAGAACCTCTACCTGTGGCGTCTAATATGGCCTACAATCATAATAACAAACAAAGACATCACAGTGTAGACAGAAGCAGGTTCCAAAGAAATCACAATGTTAACTTTCAGAAGGGACATAATAATGATTTCAACAATAAAAATGAGTTCAACAGAGGTAGATCACGAGATAGAAATTATTCACCTCAAACAAACTACCACAATGGTCAACATAACACTAATTACAATCGATCACATACTCCCAATAATAATAGTAACTGGAATGGTAATAATCATGGCTCGAGACATCGAGATAATAGTTACTATAGAGGACGACGAGATAATTCTAACAATTATACTCGGAATCGATCTCATTCTCGGGGATCATCTCATTACAACCATAATACAGGGGCGGCAGTTACAAATAATACTACCCCTATAGCTCAGGTCCCACTTGACAATAATACAACATAGTCTTCTGCTGCATGTTTTGCTATTAATTATAATGTGGCAAATAGTTGCCAACAATGCAATCTTATTTTTCAGAAGGCGAAAGAAACAGTGCTTAACTGCGGACATATTACACCAGAGGTAGGTCTTGCAGTCAACGATGGAACAGGCCTACTAATTTTTAATAGGGGATTAGTTAATGGATCCGTCGTCTCAGTGCTGAGGGATTCAGGATCCACAACGATTGGTGTACGACAGTCGCTGGTACATCCTAGCTGTGCAACGGGGGAATATGTCCGTTGCATGACTTTTGGGGGAACTATTGAGTTTTACCCCACAGCTATTATTCATGTTAACACACCCTTTTTCACAGGGAACGTAAAAGTATGTATGCTAAAAAAGCCTATAGCTGATCTGATGGTTGGTCGTATACACGGCAGTAAAGATTGTACTCCAGATGAGATTATAGAATGGGAGAAACATAACCTATGCACTGGAAACGCCGTGATGACTAGAGCGCAGACTCAACTCATGGAGAAAGTTGATGATAATAAAATGGATGCAGACAACCAAGAGGAATTTGTAGTCAATTCACCTATTGACAGGGAAACATTTGCAACCAAACAAAAAGAGGATAAATCTTTAAAAAAAATTTTTAAGCTGGTTGATAAAGTTGACAATCTATCCTCAGGTAATAATAACAAACATTGTTTTGTTATTAAAAATGACATATTGATTAGATGTTCTAATGACAAATCACAAATGAAACAACAAGTTATGGTCCCGTATACTTTTAGACGGTACATTCTTCAACATGCACATGACTCACATTGTGCTGGACATATGGGATATACTCGAACACGATCTCGAGTACTGTCTTCATTCTTTTGGCCAGGAGTGTAAAGAGATATTTCGCAGTATGTACGTTCCTGTACTACATGCCAAGAAGTGAAAGCACGTGGAGCTTTTCACACGGCGCCTATTCAGGCTTGCGATATCTCAGTAAGACCGTTTGACAAGATGGCAATAGATATTATTGGTCCATTGCTACCATCGGCCAGAGGACATAGATTCGTCCTTACGTGCATTGATTTGTGCACACGATGGCCAGAAGCTATGCCATTAAAGACCACCACTACCACAGATGTAGCTGATGCACTACATCTCATCTTTTCTAGAATAGGGTTTCCTAGAAAACTTTTATCAGACCATGGGTCACAGTTTATATCTGACACCATGAAGGAAGTCATGAAAACTTGGAACATTGATAGGAATTTAAGTAGTATTTATCATCCTATGAGCAATGGTGCGGTTGAAAGACTTAACCGTACACTTAAACAACTACTACATAAGGTTACTGCTAAGCACCCTCATGACTGGGACAGAGCACTCCCAGCTGTTCTATTTGCTTATCGGGAGGTACCGCATGAACAAACTGGCTTCTCTCCCTTTGAATTAGTTTTTGGTGCTCCCCCAAGAGGTCCTATGGGACTAATAAAAGACTTATTAATTGACGCGGAGATGACTCAGGACACTCAGTCATCTTACGAGTACGTGATTAATCTTCGGAAGAACATTATTGAGTCTTGCCAGTTGGCAACAGCTTCTTCTGAGGCTGCAAAAGCTAAGGCTCGATCTCTACAAAATAGGTCTCGACGATTACGCCAATTATTCCCAGGCGACGAGGCTTATGTGTTACTTCCTCACAATAACAATAAATTATTGATATCTTGGAATGGTCCTTACAAAGTCATTGATAAAATTTCCGACGTTGATTACGTCTTAGATATCAAGGGACACAAAAAGATATTTCATATTAACATGCTCAAGCAATTTCATACACGTCCTGAACACTTACAGTCAATTTTTCATGAACTAGATGACAACACAGTATCTACTTGTTATTATTCTAACTTATCTGTCATCCAGGAAGAAGAATCTTCTTTTCCTGAGGTACAGTTACCGTTACCGGTACCAGTAGTTCAACCTACTGAATCTTGGCGGGATGTAACCATCTCTTCAACGGTTACACCGCAACAGCGTCTACAGATTGCTAATCTATTACAATCTTATCCAGATGTATTGACCGACGTCCCGGGTCGCACATCGGCTATCAGTCATGACATTACTCTCAATGATGATACACCTATTCGTGTACATCCCTATTCTGTTCCTTTACATTTCCTTGCTAAAACTACTAAGGAACTTGAACAGATGTTGTCTCTGGGAATCATTGAGACTAGTAATTCGCCATTCTCTTCTCCATTAGTGATTGTCCGGAAGAAGGACAATAACATCAGACTATGTGTTGATTATAGAAAATTAAATGCTAAGACTATAGTTGACAGCGAACCACATCCACTTATCGACGACTTACTGCCACGTCTATCCAACGCAACTATATTTAGTAAGATAGACTTAACTAAAGGTTATTGGCAGATACCACTGACCGAAAAGGCTAAGTACTACACCGCATTTTCCACTCCACAAGGTCTATACCAGTGGAATGTGATGCCTTTTGGGCTTGTTAATGCGCCAGCTACCTTCATTCGCCTGATGCGACAAATTTTATCAGGTAGACCAGACGTTATTACATATATTGACGACATATGCTTGTTTAGTTCGTCGTTTGAGGAACATGTTTCGGGACTTAGATATGTTTTCGACACTCTAAGGAATTATCATCTAACTGCTAAACCTACAAAGGTGCAAATCGCGTGTAATGAGATAACCTTTTTGGGACATATCATTGGATCGGGATATATCCGAACGTTACCTAGTACAGTCTCCAAAATTCTAAACATAGCAGTTCCTCAGACGAAGAAACAGGTCAGGAGTTTGTTAGGACTTGTTCAATATTACAGTAGATTCATACCAAACTTGTCATCCACCACGGCTGTATTGTCTTCATTGTTAAAAAAAGACATGCCGGTGAAGGTGACATGGACTGGTACATGCAATGAAACTTTCAACAAAATTATAAATTTGTTCTCGCATGAACCAATTTTAAGACTTCCCGATGCTTCCAAAAGATTTTTCTTACGAACAGATGCTAGTAACTACGGCATTGGTGCATGCCTGCTCCAGAACCATGATGGCATTCTACATCCTACCTTATATATTTCAAGAAAGCTAAAGCCGGCAGAAACAAAGTATTCCACAGTCGACAAGGAACTTTTATCTGTGATATGGGCAATAACTAAACTCGAAAAGTTCCTGCTTGGTGCTCCCTTCACCATACAGACGGACCAACGTGCTGTAGCATCCTTGCGTCGATCTAATCATAAAAGCCAGAAATTCGCCAGATATGCAATCATCCTACAGCCATTTGAATTCTCCATTGAACATATTCCTGGCACTGAAAAACATTGTGGCGGATGCGTTGTCACGTAATCCTATTGACGACGAATAATCAACATTAACATTCCTAAAACATATCAACTATAAGAGAACTAACCTTGCCTTCAATTTAAACTTTATAAACACTATATGCATCACAGAATTGAACTAAAAGACAATCAAGGTATACATATTGACATTCAAACTTCGTCTAACGTCCATACACGATATATGAATATTCGTTGAACAATCATGGAACAATATCTGACGACAAGTCGAACTTATTATCCTATGTGCACTTAATTCTTGGATGCTGGGATAAATGACATTTCTTTCCAACGTAAACGTTTGAACATTTTTGCCTAAAAGAATTCATCAGGATCAAGACTACGGATGGATCATCATATCCTATACTAATTAATTAGTTAACTTAACTTCTTAATTGAATTATTATCAATAAAATGAAATGTGATAAAAAAAATGAAATGAAAGAACAAAAAAAGAGAACGAAATATAAAAAGAAGAAATTATGAAAAGAGAAAATAAATCTCACACAAGTATTAAATTAATATTTTTTTTTTAATGTACCTATACATTATTTAGTTAGTTAAATTAGATAGTTATTATTCACTAACACTTAACACACACAATTAAGTTAAACTTATATTCGAATTTCTTTCTATTTCTTCTCACTTATTTTGTCTTTTCTTCTCTCATAACATCGCGTTACATTAGAACCTTAATAATTTAACTCTTAGTTTAACTAATTAATTTAATGTTAATTAGTCAAATTAATCCCTATATGACATACTAATACGACAGACCTTACTTTAATTTAATTCTATCATTCACTATTAACATTGGTCATTTATTTAGTTGATATAATAATATGTATAATATTGATATATAATATGATTAATGTTAGATGACTATGACAAATAGTTAGTTGACATGACCGCAACACGGTTCTACTCAGAACATCGTCGGCCATATGTCACAATTGTGTTAAATTTTTTTTTGAAAAATTGTTAAGTCGTATAGATCTTGAAAAAAAATCTATCGATTTTTTTTTCCCCGGTGTACAGGGAATTGTTACGGTATATGATATTAACGCCGTCTGCTAAAGGTTATCAGACGTGCAATTGTAAAGGTTAAGGCATTTAATATATTGCGATAGATGTTTCAATTATTGAACGCTCCATACACGATCGATTATGACGTGTATAGCGTTGTTTGGGTCACAGTCGGTAACTAAGAAACGCTACCCTTTGTTACTTGACCGCCAAGCTGAATAGCTGCGTTTTTCTAACCTTCCAATTCAATGGCATGATATAGCCATATATATGCATTTTTTTATGGACCAGGGTCAGTCCTAGAACTCTATATGAGAGGAAAATTTATGGAGGTTAGTAATTAACTAGAATCCTCAGAAGGATGAGAATAATCGTCAAATTCATATGAAATATTCAGACTCGCAGTCTCACTGTCGGCAGGTAGCCATGTCTATCTGCTCGTGCATATAGCTGTGATGTTCTGACGACAATACTGCATTGTATCCTTAAACGGACATTGACACGTAAACCAGCAGTCTACGTTATTGATTAATTTATGCATGACTTATATGGACTTATGCTCTACTCCTATTTGAAATGATCATCCTGTGTGTACAACTGTGAATTAAATGTATGGACTCAATGAAATGACTTATCAAATCAATCGTATTCCAAGGTTCAAGTATTGTTCGGAATCTTCCACCCCCGCATTCGCTTAATCTTCCATCGAAGGCACGATGCACTATCACTGAATGAAAAAACTAACATATCAAAGAAAAAAACAATGGCCAGAAATTTATAATTGTTTTATTCATATCACATGGAACATTGTTCAGAGCAAACCACCATGCAACAGATAATTCATGTATGTTCCAAAATATGGTGTGACTGATTTGCATAATAATGTTTTAGTAATAAGATTAAAGAAGATTGTATGGGTTTTGAGTGTAATCAGCAAAGGGAGATGACTTTAAATTACGTCCCTTGAAAGGTTTTAATGAGTGATAAAAATAAACACGCACGAGAAAGTGTTGCGAAGGTGAACACATTTTAGGAGAGAACGGGAGAATGTTAAATCGGGAATGAGATTAAGGAATCTGATTTGAGAACGCGCTTAGCGTAGGATAGCAAGTTTGCTATGTACTAAAGTTGTGTAGTGGCGAGCGATGTTTTGATGGGTCAGATTTCTGGCGAAGACGCCACTGAAGGTGGCTGATTGCTGTGGTCACAGTATTGTATCAAATTATTTTGCCGAACCAACAAGACACTCAAACGCCACCTTTAATAGATGATAGATAAATACAAGAAAGACAACGTCGCCAGTTCAAGATTGTGTTAACAATTTGTCAAGACTACAAGACGAATAGGTATGTTGTGTTAGATGCAGAGACAATAGATAGTAGCTAGGGGCAGCGTAGAACACGTGACTATTGATACAAATAAACAGCCCTGGTGGTTAGACCAGTCTTATATTAAAGATACATCGATTAGTTTCACCAGTCCTACGGGCCTTATCAAGGGTAGGAAACCAGAAGAAACGGAACAGTAGATGAGCTAGGAATCCTAGAGACAGCGTCAGACTATATAAGAAAAAATGATGGAGTGAGAGATTTATTTCAAAAGTTGCCTATGAACATTGTTATTATGGAAGATTACCCGCCTCAGAGGGGAGGTTGGGCATGAATTATGTTTTCAGCGGATTTGATGACTAGCTGTAAATAAACATCATCTTTGTTGTTCACCGCTGTTTGCGTGCAGTACTTTTCGCCAGATGTTCTCCATCCAATCATCTGTCTGTCGTGTGATGTTATATCGTCAAGATTTCTTTTAACATAGCATCATCAATACCTAGCTGCCCACTGCGGGACAGGGATACGACTCCCACTATACGACAAGTACCATCAACACTAACATCATCCGCTGTACCGCCACACTCATATTCATATGAATTCATTTTTGCTACAATTGTAACAAGTGTTCTTGTAGATGTCGCTTAGCGATCACTCAACCAAGGGCAAGAAAATGTAAGGACTAAGAAAGCATGAACAAAACTGTAGAAGACTGTCTTAACAGGAGACTCGGATCAGATCTGCTTCCTCTGTAATAAGCTGTAAGACAAAGGCAAAGAAGCAGCATGCATACTTGTTCCATAAAAAGAATTAGATTAATCGAATGAATACATTTTTGAAGGATGCAGTATAAAGATCAATGCGACTAATTCAGACTCAGCAGAGGTCAGCAGAAATCCATGCTCACTCATAGATACCTAGATCAAACTTCTTCGTTCACTCTCAGACGTCCTTGAATATATTCAAAGAAAGCAGTGTTCAGCGTGAAGCTTTTGGCATCTCCTAAAGTGTTTACTTGATCAAACAAACCAAAGCGTACATATTACTTTTTTTTTTAAATTCACAAAGGACGGTAGAATATACAGGTCAAAACAGCTAACTCGGTGATTGATTGGCTGTAACTGCTCAATGTACCCACACATCTCCTTCGAGACAAAACGAGAGCTGACAAAATGTGCATTCATACCAGCCCTTTTCAAATTCAAACATGAACATTGTCTAAACAACAGGAAGGGAAGATCCCAGCTTGCTATATGCCATGTCTGAGACAAGATGCAATTTCACATCGTGACTGTAGCAGGAAAGGAAAAATTTGCAGGCCGTTGATGGGAACGACACCTCCTTCACAGAGTGATAGAAGATAAAGGTGACGTACACCTCATCACAGAGATAGTATATAAAGTGATATGTACATCTTATCAGCAAGATGGACGATTGTTACAAAGGGTGTCGTTAGATGTTTAACACCCACCGTATGCCCGGGTTCATATTTGCGACTTAGATCAGGTAAGATTAATATAGGTTGTCTAGAAAAAAAACTATCTGCAACTTTCGCAACGCATCCTCGCACTCTGGCGTCCACATTACCTTGTTAGGCATACCTTTCCTTGTCAGGGAAAACAAAATAGCTGACCAAGAAGAAAAGTGGGGAATGAAACTTGTAAGAAAAATTGAGACCTAATAGGGTTTTAACTTGTTTCTTTGTTCTTGGAATGTCAAACTTAAGAATTTTACTCACCGTATGTTCTTCCGGCTTCAACTGACCATTTCCTACTATGTGACCTAGAAATATTAACTCATCATAACCAACGTGAACTTTGATTGGTCTTACCGTCAAGTGATGATCCCTCAACTGAAGTAACAAAAATCTTTAACCACTCATATGTTCTACCCAAATATCATGGAAGAGACAGATGACATCAATGAAATGAATGGTATATTTCTATCAACCAAAAGCTTTCTCATCATTCTTACGAATGTGGCAGGGGCATTTACTAAACCAAAGCTCATAAAATTCCAGATATAATCCTGGCGCTGTAATAAATGCTGTTAATGGCTTTGCTGTCTCAGTGAGAGGAATCTGCCAATAGCCTTTTGTCAGATCCAGTTTAGTAAAATATCTAGCATTTGTGAGAGGTCCCGGGTTCAAATCCCAGACAAGCCCCCACTGTTACAATGAGTGTCATTAGATGTTTAACACCCACCCGTTCATATGCTCCGTTAGGGTAGGCATCTTCAGCACAGCAAACTGGCATAGGAACATAGAACATGAATAGGTCATCACACAACATGTTGAGTGCAACAGTACCATGATTTATTACGCCGACAGTACATTTACATCAAAACAGGTACGTTTGGCCGATCACCACACGAGCCAGAAAACTATGGGTTGTGCATCTACATATCTGCACCCACGCCCCCATACTCAAAACATCTCTCGGCTGTCGTACCACAAGAACACTTAATCCAGTTCACAAAATGCTCGAATCACACAGAATTAGCTCCTCTACAGTATTCGCAACTCTGCGTGAAAACACATCATTACACATCCGAATCTCTCAGCCGACTGCCCCACACTCTACCTATCCCAGCCGACTCACAATTAACTCACTCCCTCACATCTAAAACACGAGAACAGTGACCAGATCTCTTTCTGCCACACATCACGCATAAATCATTCACACAATAAGCTCACTACAATTAAATAACACAAACACCTACCTATTCCCTACGCACACTATTCTCAGTTACTACTGTTCCGCAACAACGATAAAGTGCTATCATGTACATTCAGCCAGAGAGATTGAAGATAAAGTGGTATCGTATACATCCAGTCAGAGTTTGAAGATAAAATTGTATTTTGTACACCCAATCAAAGACATTGAAGATAATGTGTTATCGTGTACACCCAATCAGAGAGATTGAAGATAAAGTTGTATCGTGTAAACCTAGTCAAAGAGGTTGAAGATAAAGTGGTATTGTGTACACCCAATCAGAGAGATTGAAGATAAAGTGGTATCATATATACACAGTCAGAGAGATTTAAGATAAAGTAGTATCATGTACACACAGTCAGAGAGATTGGAGATAAAGCGGTATCGTATTAACCCAACCAGAGAATTTGAAGGTACAGTGGTATCGTGTTCACCCAGTCAGAGGGTTTGAAGATAAAGTGGTATCGTGTGTACAATCAATCCGAGAGACTGAAGATAAATTGGTTACGTATATACCCAATCAGAGAGTTTGAACATAAATTAGTATCGTGTACACCCAGTCAGAGAGACTGAAGATAAACTGGTATCGTATTTACCCAATCGGAGAGTTTACAGATAAAGCGGTATCGTGTACACCCAGAGAGATTGAAGATAAATTGGTATCGTATACACCCAATCAGAGAATTTGAAGATAAATTGGTATCGTATTTACCCAGTCAGTGAGATTGAAGATACAGTAAAGTGGTATCGTGTACACCCAATCTGAGAGTTTGACGATAAAGTGGTATGGTGTACACCCAATCAGAGAGTTTGAAGATAAAGTGGTATCTTGTACACCCAGTCAGTGAGATTGAAGATAAAGTGATATCATGTACACCCAGTCAGTGAGATTGAAGATAAAATGGTATCTTGTACACCCAGTCAGTGAGATTGACAATAAAGTAATATGTACACCTCATCATTCATTCATTTAATCACCCTGCAATTCCCCAACGAGCATAGGCTTCAACTTATATCATGTGTTCCTGTCGGGTGTCACAAGCTTAAGGTCTTTCTGTGACTCTTTCATTCACTTTGTCTGATTCCAGCTGACTCCAGCTCTCGTCACCATATGTTCTTTAGTGTCCCTCTACATGTCTACACTTCATCAGAATATAGTAAAATCATCTACTAGCACAAGGCTTCAACAGCTGAAGCCCATGGCCACTCTACAATAGGAGGTCATTATAGAAAAGTGGATAGACCGTGTTGAAGAAGTCCTTTGAAACCATGGTTGAATACTGGTCAGATCAGCACACCTCAAAAGTAAGGGAATAGCTTCTCCCGCGACGATTGACGACGCATTCACACAATTAATACCCAGCAGCTGCCCAAGTAGCATAAGTCTTCAACACATTTATGCCAGGTTCTCCTGTCCTGTACCATTCGGTAAAGTTCTTTTCAAATCTTTTTTAATCTCTTTCATTTCTGTCTATCTTTCTTCTCCGTGTGATTTTAGATTTCCCTCTTCTTTTTTTACAAGGGCTATTCCAGAGTAAAAACTGCCTTGTAATGCTATCAGAATGTTTCCTCTGTGTGTGTGTTATATCCATCGTGTCATCAGTTCCCACATCGGAATTACCTTTTCATATTAGCTGACGTTTTTTGTGGCTTATAGTTTCTTCAGCGTAACGCTCCACCTTTGTCCCAGTTTTGACGTATGGATGCGAGTCGTGGGCAATGACTACAACTCAGAAAAGTCAGATCCAAACCTCAGAAATGAGGTATCTGAGGAAGGTGGTTGAAGTAACAAGAAGAGACATGGTTCTCAAGCAGACGATACGTCAAGGCCTAAAAACCCAACCCCTGCAGACCCAAGTAGATCAGTCCCAACTGAGATGGGTTGGCCATGCCTGCAGAATGGGAGAAGATCGGCTACCGCGGCAAGCATGGGAAACTAAGAGCCATGGATTCAGACCTCCAAGACGACCCAAAATCCACTGGGAGGACAACATTCGACAATCTTTGAAGGACCGAGGACTAGAATGGAACCAAGCCAGGAGGAAAACAGCAGATAGAATAGTATGGCGCTCTCTCTTACAAACCTCTACACCTCACGGTAGAAGAGGAACGACTAAGTATGTAAGTGTCTACAGGATCGAGTAGACGGTCCCTTGCCCAACCTTCTTTAATCGCCTTTTACGACTTATTTGGAAAGTTACAGTGTCCGTATTCTTCGCCTCCTTTTCTTGGTCCGTTAACACTGTGTCGTAACGACGTATCTAGAAACAAATCTGTAAGTGAAATGACTCACTGATTGGTTTCTATAAGACATCAGCGCAATACTTTAGAGATAATAGCCACATTTTAAAAAAATGCGAACTCGCTTTTAATACATAATGCCATGGCTCTGAGTGTTCAGGATTGTTACTTTTATTTGTTATTCTTGTTATTTTTAATACTATCATCATTGTGACATTTTCAGCGAGGTCGTGTGGTTTGTGAAACCAGCGGATGTCCATCATTAGAGGGTTGTCATGCCGTACTGTTTAACAGACCCAGGGGACACTGTTGTGATATGTGTAAAGGTAACCACACTTTTATTTTAGTGTCTCATTTAGGACACACACAAAAAAACACCAAATGTCCGATAGAGAGGGGCGTAATACGGGTAATGTGGTTTTGATTTGGTTTTAAGGACCTTCTTCATTCTACACGCACAAGTCCATCAGTGCTCCGATCTCCTGTCTGGGTAGGTTTTCCTAATGTTATAAATTTCCCAGGGCAGATGCGCCGTATGAACTACTCTTTACGATTTCCAGCTGCTGAGGGATTGCTTGTACCTTTTTTTTCCCCCCTTATCCGAGACGGCTAGGCATCCGATCTCATTACCCACTGGTTCTGATAAACAAAATTTCCATCAAACATTTTCCCTTTACTGGAAACCGAACCCGGTACCTTTAGAATTAGAGGCAGACACCAAACCTCTTACCACTCCTACCTTATTATCCGTTTTTTTTTATATATAATGGGTATATGAAGGGAAATCTGCGCTGAACGATACTCAGTTCGTGAATCGGGAAACAAAAGTGTTCAGGTATTGATATGCACGGATGAATGAACAGCAAGATACTTGAATATCTTAAAGATTACAAACGTTAATTAATGTATTGATACCAACAGATCGTGGCCTGTTTCGACCGGGCGATATACTTTTTATTTATTCTTTTTATTTATTTTCTCATGTATGTTACTTATCTCTCGCTTTCTTTCCTTTCCCTGACAAAGGCCTAGTTGCCGCAAAGGAGGCACCTTTCTTTTTCTTATGCCCTGGTAAAACGCATTACCTTTCTCAAATACTTAAAAAGGAAAGAAATCCGCCCTTCATCGCGTCATACTGCTGTCAACTTAATTTTCTTATAACCTACTAATTATTTTCAAAAGTTAATAGATCATCAGATACAGAAATATAGACTCGTGAACAGAGAGATGTACGGACAGAATACAAATAGAAACAGACCTGATCAACTGTTATTTTCACATGGAAGATCGGCTGCAATGGATCACCAACGTCTTCTGTCTCTTGTCTTGATGGTACACTGTGATAGTCTATTTCCAGTCCGTCACGTGATGTTATCTTCCCAATTACAGCGCTGTCTCTGTCTTGATGGTACACTGTGATAGTCTATTTCCAGTCCGTCACGTGATGTTATCTTCCCAATTACAGCGCTGTCTCTGTCTTGATGGTACACTGTGATAGTCTATTTCCAGTCCGTCACGTGATGTTATCTTCCCAATTACAGCGCTGTCTCTGTCTTGAACATGTGCCTTCAACTCTTCCTGTCATTATGGCTTCAGCAAGGTGTTATTTCTTTTTATATGGCTACACTATTTTATGTGACTGATTTCAATTATTGTTTCTCTTTTTATTTTTAGCTTTCTACAAGTTATATTATACCATTTCAATGAGCTTTGCCGCATTATTCTATATATCCACATAAAGGGTCTCAATGGTCCACGATTCTACCCCATACAGTACTGAACAGTATATGTATCACACGATCACTCATTTTTAATGTTTGGGTTGTTTATTTGGATGTTAGTGTCAGTCTCATGTTGTAGAATATAGCTTGGGCCATTCCTATTCTTTTCTTGATTCACCTTCACATCTGCCACCTTCTATTATTATGTGTAAAAGGTTATAAAGAACTCTAGACTTGTTTCAAGGTTTTCCCATTTATTCTTATCTTTAATGTTGGCTTAATGTCTGTTCTGTTAATTATCATAGTTTTTGTTTTCTCAATGTTGATGTCCAATCCAAATTCATAATGTATGCTATCTACTTGCTTCACTAGTTCTTGTAAGACCTGTCTACTTTCAGCTAACAAAACTGTAACATCTGCATATCTAAAGTTGTTTAGTGATCCTCCTACCTATGTTCAAGCGTCCGATTGAGAGAGTGGTTTGAGCGATGGTCTCTCGCGGCAAAGATGCCGGGTGTTCGATTCATGGTATCGACACGCTTCAGTCTACCCAGCTGTAAATGGGTACTACCTGACTTTGCACTTGAGTTAAGGACGAAAATGGCAGGGAGGAAGGGAACTGGTCACCCCACCTCTCGATGCTGGAACCTAGTATAGTGTGACAAAATGGGGTGCCCCTCTCGATCTCTGTTTCACTCCAGCAGTAATCGGTGCATTTGTGGTACTGATTTTATTGTGTGCTTTCAATTGTCGCACTCTCTTTCTTTCTATACTATGTAGAAGATAGTTTATGTTTTCAAGTATTCATTCACTACTTTCAGTATATTGTGTCTTGTCTGTTATCTGACACTCCTTATGGATGATAAACACCTCACATTTGCAAGAATAGGTAGAGATAATATTACGAGAGGCAGGTTGGTCAAATTCCTTTGTACCACAGCTTGACCGCGGCAGATTAACACGTACATCGCCCAGCGCTATCAGCCTAATCACCGATAAGACGGGTGCGCGCAGCACCAAAGCTTGGAATACGGGGAGACAACTTATAGACAGACTCAGATAAGAGATTACTTTCTGATAAAGTAATGAATTGTTACTTTTGAAACACGTTGTCATATGAGGTTAACGACATGTTCGCGAGTCTGTGCGCAAGGCATCGTATATCTTATCGCCATATATGGTAATACTTGACCTTTTGCTGTACGCACCTTATTTCACGGTGAATATTTTGAAAGTACCACACCCTCACCCGCCTGTTTGAAAATGATTGGAGCGTTTACTTAACTCCATAACAAACAGATGCGTGGGAGACCGGGAATATAACCTGACACGTTTCAGTGTAATTAAACTGTGAAGATCGGTTGCCAAGATAACAGACCTTGCTAGATTGAAGCCTAGAATTCAGAATTCCTTCTTAACATACCGGACACCTTTTATTGGATAATTTTGAACGAACTTTCATAGCCCAGGAAATCTTTCATATTAAATAAGGAAACAGGGACTGAGGAAACTGAAGGACCACACACGAAGTCAGAGAGGGAACTTATTAAATTAACGACATCCCAGTCGCGTGTAAGAGGCCGATTCAAGTCTCTTTTATTCATCTTAGCAAAACGTCTGGGAGCCAGGATTGGCGTAAGTTGTCATTTTACATTTTATATTACTAACATGTGAACTAACACACACACACACATATATATATATATATATATATATATATATATATATATATATATATATATATATATATATATATATATATATATATATATATATATATATATATATATATATTGCAATGTGAATTTTAATATGTGAAAATCGCTCGTGGATGTCAAAGTCCTTTGAGACTGGCAACCTCAGCGTATAGAATGATGATTCATGAACCACCACTGCACGGGCTGGTGATTGCTTTCTTGCTAGTTTCTAAATTAGAACTAAAAGCAGAAAGTTGTACCAAGTTCCATATGAAGCAGGGAGGGAAAGATGAAAGAAATGTACATTTTAATTACAATACTTACAATTTCAAGCAGTGTAAATGTCCCTATAAACATATTCACTTTAAAATTAATGTAAGTTTTAAGTTTTAAACCAGTGGAAATGTCTATGTGAAAATATTCATTTTAAAGTTAAGGAAAGTTTCAAACTTTTCAATCAGTGTAAACATAAATGAAAACATATTCAATTTATATTGTGAACACTTTTCAATCAATAGAGATGTAATTGTAAAGAGACTATATCTGTATTATTAACCTTTTCATTTAAATGCCATGTAAAGCTAAAGCTATTCTATTTAAATATAAAGAAAGTTTATCCCGTGGGATTAAATTTAATTTTCATCGAGGGTAAATTCTGAGATAAATGGGATGGTAGAATAGAAAAGGGGGGCACATAACTATATGTCGGAAAACGCCATTCTCAGAAGAGCGTTTGTCTCTATTCTATTACCACAGTTATTGGTGGTACCAGCAGAAAGTATACTGTTCAAAAAAAGAAACGCATAGCTACTGAAGGCACACACATAGCCATAATTTTGACATTCAATAACTTTTTTAATTTAATGAGTTAATTGTTCAAATTGCACACAAGAATACCTTAGGGTTCAGCCAATCAATTGACAGTTGTTTTGCATCTAGGTCACGAGAGTTTTGTGGTGTACGGGCTTTCCCCTTAGTATGGGGTGTGGCCTCCTCTTGCATCGATCAGCAACTGGTATCTCCTGGGCATGGATGCGATCAGACGTCTGATGTGGGCCTGTGGGATGGTTGCCCACTCTTCCTGGAGTGCCTGAAACAGATCACGACGATTGGCTGGAGCAACGTCTCGGCGACAAACACGTCTATGCAGCTCATCCCATGGGTGCTCAATCGGACTCATGTCTGGATACAGGGATGGCCAAGGAAGGGTGAGTATGTTGTTGGCAGTCAGGAACTGCGTGGTCAACCGTGCACAATGGGGTCTGGCGTTGTCCTGTTGAAACACAGACCTTTGGGCAGCCAAAAGTGGAAGGACATGGGGTCGAAGAATTTCATTGACGTATCGTTGCGCATTCAAGCCTCCTTCAATGTGCACCAATTGACTCCTTCCGTTGTAACTGATCATTCCCCACACCATTGCACCTCCACCACCGTGCGGCGGAGCTTCATCAACGCAATTTTGGGCAAAACGTTCATTTCGCCTACGGTAGATCCTACGCCGTCTATCATGACGCTGCAACAAAAAGAAAGATTCGCCACTAAACCAGACACGTCTCCATTGATTGTCAGCTGCCCAGGGACGATGCTGGTGGCCCAAAGAAGTCGATTTTGGCGATGGTGGCGCGTAAGGACAGGTCCTCGGTGAGGTCGTTGTGCCCAAAGTCCAGCGTCATGCAGTCTATTCCGGACAGTTTGATCAGACACATGACGTCCTGCAGGCAATGACTGGGCAGTTGAGGAAGCTGTTGTAAACCTGTCTCTGAGGTGACGAAGCCGAATAAAGCGATCCTCTGCTGCTGTTGTCACTCTTGGTCGTCCACTGCGATGCCGGTCTTCAACTGAGCCAGTGGCTTGGAACCGGTGCCAAAGTCGACTGATGGTACTCTGATGCACGTTTAGATGCCTGGCAACCTGACTTTGACTTTCGCCTGCATGCAATCGGCCAATAGCAATGTTCCTTAAATTTATCGATAGAGACGCCATAAATGTCTGCTTGAAAATGAACTGAATTTTTTGTGTGTGTAGCGTTATCCTTTTATAGGGTTTCAGTTGCGTAGTCAGTGAATAGTGTTCACCCCAAATTTTGTTGCTTTCACGTGCGTGCAACATGAGCTGTGGTCAAAAATTGCGTCATAAACACTATTGACCACTGCGTTGTAACGATTACAAAAACGAACGCAATTCAGGTCAACACGTGCATTTGACACTGTAAAGAACATTTGAGGCTTATTTTTATATACCCTAGCACCAAATTTTACTTACAAACTCATAAAAACGCGCCCTCGGATAGCTATGCGTTTCTTTTTTTACACAGTATACTATCTCTGGGATCCAGTGAAGGTAGAAGTGGACTGACGTTGTGCGAGACGCCATCATAAGAGGGTCTTATAGACAGACGCAGGACCAGTTGGCCGTTACTCCTTGACGTTCTAGGAACGTGCGGCGCCTTTAACCTTGCCCAGCGACGAGTGTGAGCAGTGTACACAGAACCCATCAGCGGGAGCAGAAACTACTATTGGCAGCTAAATGAAAAATATACGCTGCCAAAGTGAACTTCCTTCATAAGAATGTTATCATCAAGCAATGATGAATCCTTTCTTTTAAACTAATCAAATTATTTTCAAACTGTTAAAACTTAAGTGATTATTAAATTTTGTTATTTGTAATGTTACAAATTTAACTTCGATTGAATCATTTTAAAGTTACTGCATGTTTGTCTCAGTCAATTTACTACACACACTCTAAACAGAGCTATACCAGAATAATAAGAATTCCACTGAGTAAATGAGGGGTGGGGGGGGGGGGGGGGGCTTGAACGAGCTGAAATTAAGAAGTGCTTAATTCCTTCACAATAGTTGTCGACAGATTCTAGAATTAACGTGCTCAGCCAAAGCAGGATTGTTTTCGCTTATCTGAATATCTTGTGAAGACTCCCTTTGTAATAGAAGTGTCATCACCCTTCTATCTACATCTCTGCCAAGAGTAATCTTGTGCGAAGGTAGATACCTTTGAAGCCCATATTAGATACTCTTGAGTTTTGGCCACTGGTGGACCACTACTGCAAAGCAGGGGAGGCAATACCGTCACATATAGTGAAGTTCCTAACACTTCACTCCCCTAAGGCAGTATATGCTATGGAACTAACGTTACATTTGACCGATGTTATCCTGGTATTTCCTGTCATTTTTTATGTGTTGATATTAAAAAGGCAAGCCAACAGCACTCATGATTGTCTCCCAACTCTGTTTTTATGCAGGGGCAGACTGAGAGTTGGGCATTTCGGGCGCTGCCCAAGGACTGACAGCAGTAGAGAAGTGCACGCATCTCTGCCCTCTTACTTTAGCCTGATCTATGTGGAATTGATAATCACGGGCTAATGATCATTGTTAACTGTCAGTCCGCCCCTGTTTTTTAATGTCTGTATATAAGTAATTCTTGCTAGATCTTACTGTTACAATTTGTTCTCAGATTGCTGGGTATTCTTATGTCTTTACCATTAACACCTATTCTATTTTTCAAGACATTCAATTAGTTTATCATAATGGACTTTGTCAAAAGCCTTCTTAAAATCAATACAAACAAATAAATACTTCTTTTAAACCTTTATACATTTTCCTTCTAGTATTCTCATACATATTATTGTTTCTCTTGTTCCGCTGTTCAGTCTTAAACCAAACTTTTCTTTCTGAACTTCATTGTCTACTTTACTCTTTATCCTTCCTGAATGATCTTGGCAATACTTTACTTGTGAGACTCATCAGACTGATTATTTTAAAGTGGGAATATTCTGTAGCAGTAGGTTTTTTTTTTTTTGTTTTTTTTTTTTTTGGCAACTTTGTGAAAACCGAAACCGTGACATTACATACACCAAAAGCCATCTAGTTTTTCTGTCATTTCTATTGTTATGTTATCCATGCCTGTTGACTACCCCTTTTCTGGTAATCTTTACCTTAAGTGTCGTCGAGTATGTATAATATGTGTATTTTCGTACCATATAGAGTTGGGGTTGGGGTTAAGGTTAACCCTAACCTCAGCCTTAACCCTAACCCTAACCCCAACCCTAACCCTAACTCAATACACATATTACACATACTCGGCGGCACTAAAGGTAAAGATTACCCCTTTTCCAGCCATATTTATTTTTTTCTCTATGTCTGATCTGATAATGTTTGGACCCTCATTAATATCTGAAGCAGATCTAGAACAACAGCCCAAAACATAGAGTTCTTACATCAGTCATCTCGTCTTTATCTTGATCGTGTTGTTTGTAATCAGTGCAAGTGAACTGGCAACTGTTTCCATAAATAAATAAATAATGATCTTATTAAGCGATTTTCATAACTGGGTGTTTGCGTAGAATAAAAGGATTGACATAGTATGACAAGATCATCAGTCTAAAAAAAACTGACTCAGAGATCGAGACTAATACCAGTGAAACAAGATGTGAGGACAAATATGTTGTCGTTGGATAGGACACACACTGAGAAAACCATTTTATAGCAATACAAGTCAGTTCGTGTTCTTGAAACCTCATAGTTAGAGAAATAGAGGAAGGCCAACAACAACAAAAATGACTGAGAAAGGAACTGGAAACAGATATCAACGGAATAATGAAGACACAGAAAGATCTTAAAAGAGAAGGCACAGGAAAAAGGCTTAATGTGTATTTGTTATGTGCTGTGCTACACGGAGAGCTGAAATGTAATGAATAACTTTCATTTATAAGCAGTCACTTATTTCTTTTACAACCTTTAATGTGCTGTAATCTTCTGCCATCACGTCAGCTTTCGTCAAAACACACTATCACATATTACGTATGAACTGAAAGACATACTCAACATTAAAAAATGTACTATAACGATAAGAAACAAAAAAGTAATGATGCGATTTTTACTATTATTACTACAATGTCTACCACAACTATTGTCGCCATAGCTATCATTACTGCTACAACTATTGTCACCATAGCTATCATTACTGCCACAACTATTGTCACCATAGCTATCATTAATGCCACAACTATTGTCACCATAGCTATCATTACTGCTACAACTATTGTCACCATAGCTATCATTACTGCTACAACTATTGTCACCATAGCTATCATTACTGCTACAACTATTGTCACCATAGCTATCATTACTGCTACAACTATTGTCACCATAGCTATCATTACTGCTACAACTATTGTCACCATAGCTATCATTACTGCTACAACTATTGTCACCATAGCTATCATTACTGCTACAACTATTGTCACCATAGCTATCATTACTGCTACAACTATTGTCACCATAGCTATCATTACTGCTACAACTATTGTCACCATAGCTATCATTACTGCTACAACTATTCTTAATACAGTAAAAATTCGGAATGCTTGGGGATTAGGTCGGGTTGGGATTATCGGATTTTCCTGATTCTCGAGCAGAAATTTTAAAATTCAAATTTAAGGAAGAATAAAGAAGAGATGAACAGGCAAATTTTTGTTGTTTTATTCATTCACAAATACAGAATGCTTCATTTATCAAAATGAGTATTTTCATTCGTTCATTTCCGCGACTTCTGTTGCATCTGCTGCACTGCTTGTGGGTGGAACACTTACAGCCGTGTGGTCGCTTGTTGCGGCTGTGCATCTGTAGCGGTCACGCGGGTGCATGTGCTCAAACACACAAAAGCCCGGAAATTTTAAAGAGTTTTCAAAAAGTCAGAATTCTCGTATGGTCCGGATTTCTGACATCCGGATTTGTTGGACTTCTACTTAATAACAATAATGCTATATTTACTATTACCGCCACTATGACAATACATGTTCGTTTGTATGTTTTTCTGGGCCCTTATTTTTCCTGCCTAATTTTCTTAATTTATTCACTCTCCTATTGTCTCTCCAAACCCTCTTTTCTTGGCGTAGCTTCATCCCCTATCCCATTTTTCGTCTTCAGAATCAAGCTATCTGTCAGATACTTTATACTAAAGATAATTCTGGTCTATAGGAACCTATCATTTTAAGAATCTTACTTTCACTCACAGAAAACTGCCAACCCTCACCCCCCCATCCCCCTCCCATTTCGATAAATTTTACTCATATCAGTGTTTCCTGTCCGGGGGTTCGTGATTGTTTAGGTATTGCGATATAGAGGTATATAATCTAAAATAGCTCTTTTGTAAATTTACTTCTTTCCATCTCAGCTAGGAACAGTTGCCTTCCTATTATTAAACCAGTCGCCTGTCTATTCAGGAGTTTCTCATAGCTACGAGCCAGAATTATTTACTGTGAGATCAACACTGTATCTAAGAGCTATATTTCACTCTTTATTCATTCCCGAGAGTGATATGCCTTCCTTATATTATCTCTCATTCATTTGTTATTACCAGCAAGCCACAGCTAGCAATAACGTGAAAATAATTAATATTTATGTCACTGATTCAATTTCAGGCAGGTGTTGTAACTACCAGTAAAGAGATGTGCAGTCCTCCCTGTCAAACTCCTTTTCCAGTACCTGGTCAGTGCCCACTCACATACACACGCATATAAGTGACGACAGTTGGACGCACACACGTGGGAACACTATAACAATGATTATATAGATATTTTGGAACGAGCTGACCGACACGATGATGAAGTTTAAAATGAATTTTAATTATCATACTAAAATTCCATCACAACACATAAAATTACATCAATCATTAACAAATAGTCATAAAGTCAATGAATTTCTACAAGAAAATGATAGACCCACAGTTATGATCTTTTCCCTCGATGTATAGCCCACAGTCCCGTTAGAAGAAAAGTGATAGCCCCAAAGAGTCATGGATACATCTGCGGTAGTCTAATAATTTTCCCTTTTAAAGGTATGAACAGACTTTGGTATTTGTATGATCTATCCTAAGGAAAAATTTGTTAGCAACAAGACTTGCATAAAGAAATTTAAGACAGCAAAAATGGGTGCCAAAATTACAACAATAAAAGAATCACTCAGTCCTGCCTTCACTCTATTCATTCAGCCGTGATCACGTGCATTCATTCGTACTTACAGCTTTGGTAGCAACTTCTGGAAACACAATTTTTAGGACATGCACATACAGACTCTCCAATGCTAGTCTTGGCCAAGAGAACCCCAGTTCCAAAAAGACGGGTTGAATTCACTGCTTCAGGGAAACGTTTTCTTTGTTATTCTTATTTTGGATGTCTGTTTAAGTCACATTAAAATTGTCCAGGCACGAACGTTAACAGCGAGCACAGTGTCAATAGCTTAAGTTTCTAGAAATGAGGAATGTCAGGTCGGTGCCTTATCTCAGTATAGGACTTTATTTGGTCACACCACCACTGGTCAAAACTACGTCGGAAGGTTACTGATAGTGATATTTACTTGCCACAAGGCTGAAAATGTACTTGAGAGTTTGTGAAGAAATATGATCTGGCTCAAAGGCACAGTATAAGCATTTAGTACTTAAAAAACCGTTAGTGAGAGTTGTACTCTGTCTATTTATGGAGACACACGCACCGTCAGACAGGTGTTAACTTGTAAACCCACGTGGTTAAAGGTAAAATGTTTCTTCTCTCAATTGTACTCAAACGCTGGCAAAGTTTGGGTCACCCCAGTTTTCACTGAATAAAGAAAAACAACATATAAAATACTTACACATACTATGTACTCGGTTATAACTTACATTATAAACTGCAAGCGGAGAGCTTGACTTATCGTTTAAAACTTCCCGTGAAATAAGTTATATCTATAAAATCAATCATCATGAATTAGAAATACATGTGTATTTCGTCAATACTCAATGATGAATCGGTGCAGTTATCAGTTTGTTTAAATATTCTCGACTGGTTATTAGCAGTTAAATTAAATTTATTATCGCTGCATGAGTTAAGCTAGAAATTATAATTTATTCTGCTTTCCACTGAAACACGTCAACTAGAGAATATAACAGACCTATAATTTAATCACTCTGCACAAAAGAAACTAGTGAAATATAATAAGCGATTTAACACTTAATCACTCGCAGAATACTAGATTATATTTACCTCAACAAAGAACTACTAAGAACGAAATCCACTTCGACCAACTAAATGCCATCTTCTATCAACAGAGATTCTTAGGAATCGAAATTCACTTCGACGAACTAAATGCCATCTTCTATCAAAAGAGATTCTTAGGAATCGAACGTAGGTTGTTCTAATCTTGACTGCTAAGTTATTGAGTGAATGAAATCTAAAACTCCGGTTAAGATATATGAAATAGACAAAGGATCCCACATTATTTCGAACCCCCCCCCCCTCCCCGTCTTTCCCTCTCCTCTTAACACTTACGTAAACCAAGAGATTGCCATAAACTGCCACTTCGCGTCTTTGACACCTCCGTCTAAGAAACTGGCCGTAGAGTGCCGTGTCAGATGGAAATGCTAGACGAATGTCTCATTTCTGGTCGAGGCAGATGGCAGTTTCCACACCTCGCCGAGAACTTTAGCCGTAGAAGCTACGTGTCCGATGGAAATGCTAGACGATATGTCTGCTCTCTTGTCTGACTAGACGGATATTCACAGTTTGTCGTCTACCTGCAGCGACTGACATCTGATGTAATACAATGCGTTACCAGTGTATGAGAAAAAACGGTAAAGTCAGAATGGGAAAGAAATATATTTTTCGCTAACGAACGAATGCGAAAAATACAGGAAAAGGATAAAAGAGCGATAATAAAGTAGAGGACACGGTTAGAAAAGAAAAGAATATAGAAAATTTATTGATCATAAATCTCTATGCAACAAAGGTCAAAGGTAAAGGATCCCGTTAAACGTCCATTGAGGCGTATTGGGAATATGGTGATAGGCCCATATTTTCTTGACCATCGGCACACTAGGGGTAATGTGGTCAACATCACGCCGGCCGCCTTAACCTTCCCAGACTTGCTCTGGTACCCAATTCATGAGGCTGGGTCTACCCCGGAGCCGTCTGCGGTCTAAAAAAAATCCCACCTCAACTGGGGATTGAACCATGGACCACCTAGCTAGGAAGCCAGTGCGCGAGGAGCTAAAGGGTCATAATAATTAATTCTTTTGTTTCATAAAAGTTGTGATTTCTTTGAGCGTACGAAATCTTATAACGTCTTCATTTATTTATTCGGAATTAGCCTGTCTTAACAATCTTCATTCATTCATACATCGGTGACCTTTTCATGCCATTTTAATCCTTCTATTATACGCAAGCACCTATTTATGAAAGTCTGTAGCTTTTTGGTTGTTGTGTTTTGTTGTTCTCCATGTATCAGAGCGATACAAAAGGGTTTGTCTTGACATTTTAGTTGAAGATTCTTACTTTGTGTGTTGGAATTGATTTTTAAATCTTAAAAATCTTACTAAATTAATTATTTCGACTTTCCTGTTTCTGAATTCATTCCCCAAATATCATTATAAATATAGAGCGTATGCTTCCGTGACATTTTGTTTGCCTGATTACGTTAACTTTCGGTCTAATTACGTTAAATTTCTGCCCGATGACGTCAAATCTCACAGGTTGTTACTATGATGGCGTGGAACACAAGAGCGGTGAAGTATTTACTCTCAGGAAGGACTCCAATGTCTTGTGCGTCTGCAAGGTCAGTTTAACAGAGAAGATATCAATTCTGGTTTATTTCGTTAATAAACTTTTGTTTTTATTAGGGCTGGGATTAATTTTAAAACGCCTTAATCGATTAATCGAATTTCTTATAGAACGAAGATTAATCGATCAATTTCCAACAATTTGAAAAATAGATTATTATAAATAACTTTTTTTTTAAATTACTAAGGACATTATTTATCTTACTTGTTATAAGGCAACATTATCCCGAAAATTTAACAACCAATCCATTTACTATTATTGACCATACTCGCTACATTCCATATCACAAACCTCTAACATAGCAAATACTCTTGCATTTAAGCAATAAAGCATTAACATTGCAAAAAATGGAATAACCGATAGAAAAACTTTTCATTAATCGATTAAAATTAAACAGGTTAATCGATTAATTAATCGTTAAGGATCCCAGCCCTAATTTTTATACATATGCTTCGTCCTTTTATGCAAAGATGAATACAGTTATAATTGTCATTTTCATAACAGTTATTATCATTGCCATGAGCATGAGCGACGATTGGCATAGTGGCTAGAATGCTTGCCTCTCGTGGCAAAGTTATCAGATCCTGGATTCGAAACCTGGTAACATTATGTTCTCAATCTACCCAGCTGTAAATGGGTACATGAATCTGCTCTTGAGTTAGGGAGGGCAGAGGCAGCGAGGAAGGAACTGGTCACCTGACTTCCATAAAGCTGAGACGTAGTGCAAGTGAAGCGTATTAACACTTCATTCCTGATACGTGTCGTAATGTTAATTATTCCGGAGATATTCTCCGTGGCCAAAGTAGACTCTAGGGGCAGTCATACAACACGAAATCAGCATAACTGCACTGAGCGGACCAACACCTTCACAATTTTACAAACATGCAGTTTATTCATTTTGACAAACAGCTCCATGGTAATAGATATATAGGCCCAAAAGCACAATGCAGTGGTACGTATAAGTCCAGTTCGTTCCATATCAAACGCTGGTCATTGGCAATCGTCCGCACACTTCCAAACACAAGCCGCATCTCCCTTGCAGACGATCACCTCACTTCTGCTTCAAATTTGTTCACGTCTGCCAGTCAACCATCTCGGCATGACGTCACTTCCCTTATTAATAGTGACTCCGTATAAAATAAACAAAAAAGGAGCCTTGTTGAGCTGCTTATTATATCGACATAAATGTTATGAATTTTAATCATAACAATTCCCCTACGGCAGTATCTGGTATAGGACTATATTGACCTTTTTACCATGAACTGGAAGAACAGACGGTGTAACATTACTCACCTGCTGGACTATGAAGAATTTCTGTTCAAGAAGGCATGAGGTAAGCACATAGAGAAGAAAGCTTAAGACAGAGGTGAAAATGATGAGTAGAACGTGGAAAGACTTGAGATGATGGCACGTGACATGAGAACTTGGCATGTGTTTGCTGAAGGCCTATGCTCCTTGGGGAACTGAGTGTAATGAAGGCAAGTGGTCGTTGCTTTTTTTGTGTCTCCTTTGCCATTTCTCCTTCTCGCTCCTTTAAGATCATAGGGCCACCTTTACCTTTATCATTAGCACTATTAATTTACCTTCATGATTGATATTGTACCTTTAATTTCATGACGGGCATTGTTAATGTACCTTTATGATTGATATTGTACCTTTACCTTCATGACGGGCATTGTTAATGTACCTTTATGATTGATATTGTACCTTTACCTTCATGACTGGCATTGTAAATGCACCTTTATGATTGATATTGTACCTTTACCTTCATGACGGGCATTGTTAATGTACCTCTATGATTGATATTGTACCTTTACCTTCATGACTGGCATTGTAAATGCACCTTTATGATTGATATTGTACCTTTACCTTCATGACGGGCATTGTTAATGTACCTCTATGATTGATATTGTACCTTTACCTTCATGACGGGCATTGTTAATGTACCTCTATGATTGATATTGTACCTTTACCTTCATGACGAGCATTGTTAATGTACCTTTATGATTGATATTGTACCTTTACCTTCATGACGAGCATTGCAAATTTACCTTTATGATTCACATTGTCCCTTTTCCTTTATGATTGGCATTGTACCTTTACTTTTATGACTGTCACTGTGACCCTCATAGGGAAGCAACGTTACGTGCAGTAAACGAGCCTGCCCTGTACTCAACTGCCCACACGAAAAGGTCTATTATGAACCTGGTTCAAAGTGCCCCAAATGCAAAGGTAAAACTATCGGTGCCAGTGTTTCTTTTTTTTTGTTTAACTTTTATATATCTATTTGCTATCTGTCAAATTTATTGTTTGTCTCTTTGTTATAGCGAAAAATGTCAAAGAAGTCAGAATGTAAAACTTCGTTCTTTTCCCCATGTAATCGAATCAATTGTCACTTTTCTTTTTTGTTTTTGTTGTTGTTGCTTTCTGTTTGTTTCCTACGTTGTTTGTCTGTTTCTGATGACCCTGTCTGCTTCATGTATGTCCTGTCTGCTTTAGATGTTTTCTGTCTGTCTTGTGTCAGATGTATTCTGTCTGTTTCTGATGTGCTTTGTCTGTTTCTGATGTTTTATGTCTGTTTATGATGTTTTCTGTCTGTTTCTGAGGTTTTCTGTCTGTTTCTGCTGCATTATGTCTGTTTATTGTGTGCTCTGCCTCTTTCTGATGTTTTCTGTCTTTATGATGTTTTCTGTCTGTTTCTGATTTTTAATGTGCGTTTCTGATATTTTCTGTCTGTTTATAATGGTTTATGCCAGTTTCTGATGTTTTCTATCTGTTTCCGATGCGTTCTGTTTCTGATATTTTCTGCCTGTTTCTGATGTTTAATGTCTGTTTCTGATGTTTTTGCCTGCTTCTGATGTTTTCTGTCTGTTTCTGGTGTATTCTGTCTGTTTATGATGTGTCCTGTCTGTTTCTGATGTGTCCTGTCTGTTTCTGATGTCTTCTGTCTGTTTCTGATGTGTTCTCTCTGTTTCTAATTTGTCTTTTATTGTGTCTCATTTTCTTCTCCCCTTTACGCGTTTTTATTGGGTATGGAGCCACAACTGCAGCTGGTCCCTTGCAGGAAGCCTGGATCAGATCATCCATGTGCTCATGAAGCGGTGGTTTCTAAAGCAATTAGTTTTACATGATGAGGCTGCCAGCGCCGCGCACATCATCTTATGAGTCGCCTCTTATGAATTGCCAAAGCGATCAGTAATCTTAATCTTAATTTGTCTCCTCAGACACCTCACTCCCCTCCCCTCCCTTCTATTATTTAAATTACTTTTGCTTGACTTCTTCATGTTGTTGAAGTTCTTTGTGTGGCACAAAGTGTCTACAAGATGAGGCAGCCGGTCTTATATGTTCAACCTTCCTTAGTCGCCTCCTGAGACATGCTTGGTAGATGCTCTTCTTCTTCAAGTAAAATGCCTGTACTAGGGATCGACAACTGCGGAAAGACGTGACCTACTAAGAGGAATGAAATAAATACTACTCCTTACAGTAACAATATAAATAAACGAAGCAGACGAGATATTCTAACAATGATTAAAAGGACGATGACAAAGGTGGAGCAGACGAGAATGGATCTAGTGATGATGACATCATTAACATAATCCGTGATCTCCTTTATCCAGGACGAGCCTCCCGTTGGCGAAGAGGGTCCTAGCGCTTGCCTCTCGCTACAAAGTTACCGGTTCTTAGATCGAAAAATGGTAGCCTCACGCTCCAGTCTACCCAGCTGTAAATGGGCACCTAGCTGTTAGTTAGTTAGGGAAAGCCAAAGCTGTGAGAAAGGAACTGGCCACCGCATCACATAAGGCTGGACCTAGTGTAGGGAAGTCTCTAACACTTCACTCTACTGCGGCAGTTTCTGCTATTAGACTACCTTTACCGTTTACCATTTACCCAGGTCAGAGAATGGTGATTGACAGCCCACGATCTTGCTTCTTCTCCAAACGGATCTTTAATAACGGTGACGTGCACAGCCTTGATAATTGTACTTCCTGTGTTTGTGTGGTAAGTAATAATTTATGTTAATGTATTAATTTACGTTAGAGCATGGTAAGGGTTACGTTCAGGGTCGTTCGGGTCATGTGACCATTTATATTACTGTGTGATAATTGTAGATCCCTAGGGACTCTAAAGAGATAAAGAATAAGACTGATACACTCTCGTTAATAAGGTGACATATGATGCTGTCCATGTGGCTGGCAACATCATCATGTAAGACAAATTGCCACAAACCACAGCTGCAAGAGCATGTGAAAAATTGGTGTAGACTTCAAAGGAACACGCTACCGTAGCTTCTTCATGCTCTATAAGGAGCGCAATGGAAAATAATATTGATAATGACAAATGAATGTGTTAAGCTGGAAGTGGCAATATGTGTGGCTGAGTTTCAGTGGTCCAAACAGATGGAAGTCAGAAGGTGCAAGATCGGGACTGTAAAGGGGTGTGTGGTAATAATGTCCAGCCAAATTCTGCAATCGAATCAATGGTGCGTTTAGCGGTGTGTGGCGTGGCATTATCGTGCAACAATAGTGCAGTTCTCTGATCTTTTAATGGGTAAAGTCGCCGAAGACGACCTCTAAGCTTCTTCAAAGTTTCAATGTAACGGTCTGCATTCACCGTGTTTCCCTGTTCCAAGAAGTAGAGAAGAATCACACCCTTCTCATCCCACAACACGGAGGCCATAACTTTCCCTACAGATGGTGAACTTTTGAACTTCTTTCTTGTCGGCGATGTTGTGTGATGCCATTGCATTGACTACCTCTTGGATTCTGGTTTAAAAAAAATGAACCCAAGTCTCATCACCTGTCACAATATTCGATAAAAACTCTTCTCCTTCAGTTTCGTAACGGTGCAGGAGGTTGATGGTTATGGTTTTCCTTGTTTCTTTATGTCTGTCTGTCAACATTCTGGGTACCCACCGTGCTCAAACTTTTGAATAACCCATGTCTTTAATGATGTTCTGGACACTGCCTTTACTAATGGACAACATGGAAGAAAGTTCATCCAGTGTTACCCGACGGTTACCACGAATGATGCCATCAACTCGATGAATGTTGTGTGGAGTCAATGCGGTAGACAGACGGCCAGTCCGCTTTGCGTCAGCCATTGAGGATTGACCTACTTCAGCTTCGTCACAACGATGTACCCAACGTCGGACAGTGCTAACATCCACTGTTGAATCTCCATAAACATTCTTCAAACGTTCGTGGATGCGAATTGGGGTCTCGCCTTCAGCATTGAGGAATTCTATGACATAACGTTGTTTTAACCGAACGTTTTTGGCAGCCATTTTTAAACTGTTACAGTGGTGCCACCTGTTACTGAAACAGGTTGGTAATGCTATACAGTGCAGAAGAGTGTTTGAGGAATCCTGCTAAATTTACAAATTGCACACCGATGCAGTATATACATACATAAAAAATAGGAGGCATTACTTTTTGACCTCCCATTAAAAGATCAGAGAACTGCACTACTGTTGCACGATAATGCCACGCCACACACAGCTAAACGCACCATTGATGCGATTGCAGAATTTGGCTGGACATTATTACCACATCCCCCTTACAGTCCCGATCTTGCACCTTCTGACTTCCATCTGTTTGGACCACTGAAAGAAGATCTTAGCGGACATCACTTTGAGGACACCGAGACCCTTAAACGCGCCGTACGCCAGTGGTTTAGGAAAAAGGACACAATTTTTTACCGTGCGGGAATATATTCCCTTGTGAGAAGATGGACAAAAACTGTAACAAATAACGGAGACTACATTGAGAAATAAATTTTTGAAGTTCAGACTTGGGGCTACATTTCAATGTGAATTTTATCTGTTTTCTTGACTACTGAATGAAATTAAAATTTACGAGGCATTACTTTTTGACCGTCCCTCGTATGTTTCTTTGTGGTATGTGGTAATTTAATTCTCTGTATAGCGACGTACAAATTTGTGCCTGTGCAGTATGCAATGATTTGTGTGTGTGTGTAGCAAGTGTCATTTTATACGCCTGTGTGGGAATTGGTAATTTATGACTACATGTATTATTGTTTTGTGATTGCTGTAGAGGCACTTGTATCTGTATTCAGTAAGGAACAATATTATGTAATAGTTGTAGAGTACCCGTATCTCTCCTCAGCAAGGAACAGTTTTATGTAATAGTTGTAGATTTACTTGTGTCTCTCCCCAGCTAGGAACAATGTTATGTGTAGATTTACTCGTATCTCTCCCCAGCAAGGAACAGTGTTAAGTAATAATTGTAGATTTATTCGTATCTCTCCCCAGCTAGGAACAATGTTATGTGATAGCTGTAAATTTACTCGTATCTCTCCCGAATAACAAACAATGATATGTAATAGTTGTAGAATGACTCGTGTCTCTCCCCGGCAATTAACAATGTTATGTACTAGTTGTAGAATTACTCGTATCTCTCCCCAGCAAGGAACAATGTTACGTAATAGTTGTAGAATTACTCGTGTCTTTCCCCAGCAAGGAACAATTTTATGTAATAGTTGTAAAATTACTCGTGTCTCTCCCCAGCAAGGAACACTGTTATGTAATAGTTGTAGGAGTACTCGTATCGTTCCCCAGTAAGGAACAATGTTATGTAATAGTTGTCGCATACTCGTATCTCTCCCCAGCAAGGAACAATATTATGTAATAGTTGTCGCATACTCGTGTCTCTCCCCAGCAAGGAACAATATTATGTAATAGTTGTCGCATACTCGTATCTCTCCCCAGCAAGGAACAGTATTATGTAATAGTTGTCGCATACTCGTATCTCTCCCCAGCAAGGAACAGTATTATGTAATAGTTGTCGCATACTCGTATCTCTCCCCAGCAAGGAACAATATTATGTAATAGTTGTCGCATACTCGTATCTCTCCCCAGCAAGGAACAATATTATGTAATAGTTGTCGCATACTCGTGTCTCTCCCCAGCAAGGAACAATGTTATGTGATCGTCAGCAATGCCCAGATATATTAGGGCGTATCTTCAAATATAAAAGATCTTAGAGTCTTGTCAGTTATTTAAACTCCATAAATTGATGCACTTGTAGGAGAAACTAGCTGAAAGAAACAATTTTGAGAAGAGAAAGTATGGATTATAAGATAAACAACACAAAAAGATGGGGAAAGAAGAAGAAAGAAAAAAATTGATAATAAGATAACAAGTAACAATAAATAAACATTGAAAATACAGAACAAGAAAGAAATAACGAAGCAAAGAATTTAACAGATAAAACAGAATTCGAAAAGAATAATGAAATGAGAAAAATAAAAATAACACAAACGTTTATCCCTGTTGTGACATCTACATGTGAAAAATTTACGAATTAGGAAGTCGAACAGTGACGATAGCATGCACTGACGTAAGGACATACACATACGAACAACACATATGAAAATAAAACCCCATAAAATTAATATTTTCACTTATTGTTACTATTTCAGCACGAGGAGACGTGGCACACAGACAAATGCACCACGTGCACCTGCAGAGATGGTACCACACATTGTGAACCTAAACAGTGTTTATACAAAGCGAGTGACTGCCCTCAGGTAAATATTCACGTCATTGTTTACTTCCACAAGTAGATATGCTCACATCACAATTTGCCCAGGTGTAAATATTCACTTCATTGTCTGGTCAAAAATAAGTACAGACCAACAGTCTATCCGTAGGAATTACACATAGGATTATGTGTCCAAAAATATTCACATCATTGTCTGTCCACAAATATTCCCACAAAGGTCTGCCTACAAGTTTTAACTCCCATCAAGACCTGCCAACAATTAACTACTCGCATCATTATCTGTTTACAAGTAATTAATCGGATCATTGTCTGCCCACAAGTAATTAGTCACGTCAGCTTCTACCCACAAGAATTTACTCGCATAATTGTCTGCCCACAAGTAATTACTCGCATAAATTGTCTACCCACTAGTAATTGCTCACATCATTATCTGTTCAAAAGTAATTACTCGCATCACTGCTTGCCCACAAGTAATTACTCGCATCACAGTCTGCCCACAATTAATTACTCACACGGTTTTCAGCTCCAAGTAATTACTCACATAATTATCTACCCACAAGTAATAACTCGCATCATTATCTGCTAGCAAACAATTATACATAGCAACACAAGTTCACAGATGCATACTCATATCGTTGTCTACTACAAATAAATACTTACAGAATAGTGTACGCACATGTATTGCTATTATATTGCGCTCACATCACTGACTACCACAAGTATGCACTTCTATCTCACATCATTATCTACCCACATGTATGCACTCACAGCATTGTCTACCAACAAGTATGCACTTCTATCTCACATCATTAGATACCCACATGTATGCACTCACAGCATTGTCTACCAACAAGTATGCACTTCTCTCTCACATCATTAGCTACCCACATGTATGCACTCACAGCATTGTCTACCAAGTATGCACTTCTATCTCACATCATTAGCTACCCACATGTATGCACTCACAGCATTGTCTACCAACAAGTATGCACTTCTATCTCACATCATTAGCTATCCACATGCATGCACTCACATCACTGGCTACCACAAGTAAGCACTTCTCACATCATTAGCTACCCACATGCATGCACTCACATCACTGACTATCACAAGTAAGTACTTCTATCTCACGTCATTAGCTACCCACGTGTATGCACTCACATCATTGACTACCAAAAGTAAGTAATTCTATCTCACATCATTAGCTACCCACATGTATGCACTCACATCACTGACTACCACAAGCAAGCACTTCTATCTCACATCATTAGCTACCCACATGTATGCACTTCTATCTCACATCATTAGCTACCCACATGTATGCACTCACAGCATTGTCTACCACAAGTATGAAACTCAGAGCATTCTGTATCTACAAGTATATATTCTCAGACTTGTTTACCCAGAAATAAGTACTCGTATTACTGTCTACTTACAAGTATATTCTCAAAACACTGTTTACCCATTAGTATATACTCGCAGCACTGTTTACCCATTAGTATGTACTCACAGCACTGTTTACCCATTAGTATGTACTCACAGCACTGTTTACCTATTAGTGTGTACTCATAGCATCGCTTTCCCATTAGTATGTACTCACAGCATTGTTTACCCATTAGTATGTACTCATAGTACCGTTTACCCATTAGTGTGTGCTCATAGTACCGTTTACCGGTCAGTGTATTCATAGTACCGTTTATCCATTAGTATGTACTCGCCACACTGTTTACCCATTAGTGTGTACTCATAACACCGTTTACCCATTAGTGTGTACGCACAGCATTGTCTGCCCACAAATATGTACTCACAGCATTTTCTCTTGTCTACTATTCTAATATAAACTGTCTGGCCTTATTTCTGGCTAAAGCGGCTCATCTGCTTCATTCTGTGTTCCTTCTATCTGCCTTCACATTTGTCTGCCGTCTGTCTTTACCCTAGTCTGCCACTTGCCATTCCATATTTTCGAATATCTTTACACTTGTCTGTCTTCTACATAATTCATTTCGAATTTTGTTTGTTTGCTTTCTTTTTCACTGCTTTTGCCGCGAGTCTAATATCTCATCAACTGCCCCCGGAAATTACACAGGTTCCCATCTTTTAAAGGTTGGTTTAAACAACCAAAAATAAAATAAAAAAACAGCTATACTGGAACAAAAAAGTTTATGAATCGTCTATGTGTTGCAGGGTTACAGTCTCAGCTACAAAGAGGATAAATGTTGTCCAGTGTGTACAAAAAGTATGTATACCATTGGTTTCTCTGAGTGAAAGTTATGAATGAGTGTTGTAAATGAAACTTTTAATAATAGGTTCAACTTGGATGCTATGTCCACTCATTACTACTAACTCGTCAGTGTTCCCCATATTATACAAGCGTGAGTGAGTGAGGGAGTGTGCTTATTGGCAAAATAAGACATTGAAGAACGTATTCAACTCAGATTAATAATTTGTAGTGGCTTATACAGAGGAGGAGCGTGGAGTGTCAGAGTTGTTAGAACCATTGCTTCTAGAAGCAAAGTTACCGGGTTCAATATCCGATAGTATCACTCTGCAGGCTACTCGTCTGTAAATGGATACATGGCTCCGCTCTTCAGTTAAGGAAGGCAAAGGCAGCAATGAAGAGAACCAGTCGCCCAGCTCATAAAGCTGAGGCCTTGTATAGTGGTATATACTCCTTCACTCCACTACGGCAGCATCTGATATGGAACTACGTTTTCCTTTAATAACAAAGTAGCATATCTGGGTGGGGGATTTTTATACGATTTAGCCTCCCTAAACAGGTGACCTTTTCCCCCTTCCCCACCACACAACATTTATCCTCTTTGTAGCTGAGACTGTAACCCTGCAACACATAGACGATTCATAAACTTTTTTGTTCCAGTATAGCTGTTTTTTTATTTTATTTTTGGTTGTTTAAACCAACCTTTAAAAGATGGGAACCTGTGTAATTTCCGGGGGCAGTTGATGAGATATTAGACTCGCGGCAAAAGCAGTGAAAAAGAAAGCAAACAAACAAAATTCGAAATGAATTATGTAGAAGACAGACAAGTGTAAAGATATTCGAAAATATGGAATGGCAAGTGGCAGACTAGGGTAAAGACAGACGGCAGACAAATGTGAAGGCAGATAGAAGGAACACAGAATGAAGCAGATGAGCCGCTTTAGCCAGAAATAAGGCCAGACAGTTTATATTAGAATAGTAGACAAGAGAAAATGCTGTGAGTACATATTTGTGGGCAGACAATGCTGTGCGTACACACTAATGGGTAAACGGTGTTTATGAGTACACACTAATGGGTAAACAGTGTGGCGAGTACATACTAATGGATAAACGGTACTATGAATACACTGACCGGTAAACGGTACTATGAGCACACACTAATGGGTAAACGGTACTATGAGTACATACTAATGGGTAAACAATGCTGTGAGTACATACTAATGGGAAAGCGATGCTATGAGTACACACTAATAGGTAAACAGTGCTGTGAGTACATACTAATGGGTAAACAGTGCTGTGAGTACATACTAATGGGTAAACAGTGCTGCGAGTATATATAAAATGGGTAAACAGTGTTTTGAGAATATACTTGTAAGTAGACAGTAATACGAGTACTTATTTCTGGGTAAACAAGTCTGAGAATATATACTTGTAGATACAGAATGCTCTGAGTTTCATACTTGTGGTAGACAATGCTGTGAGTGCATACATGTGGGTAGCTAATGATGTGAGATAGAAGTGCATACATGTGGGTAGCTAATGATGTGAGATAGAAGTGCTTACTTGTGGTAGTCAGTGATGTGAGTGCATACATGTGGGTAGCTAATGATGTGAGATAGAATTACTTACTTTTGGTAGTCAATGATGTGAGTGCATACACGTGGGTAGCTAATGACGTGAGATAGAAGTACTTACTTGTGGTAGTCAGTGATGTGAGTGCATGCATGTGGGTAGCTAATGATGTGAGAAGTGCTTACTTGTGGTAGCCAGTGATGTGAGTGCATGCATGTGGATAGCTAATGATGTGAGATAGAAGTGCATACTTGTTGGTAGACAATGCTGTGAGTGCATACATGTGGGTAGCTAATGATGTGAGATAGAAGTGCATACTTGGTAGACAATGCTGTGAGTGCATACATGTGGGTAGCTAATGATGTGAGAGAGAAGTGCATACTTGTTGGTAGACAATGCTGTGAGTGCATACATGTGGGTAGATAATGATGTGAGATAGAAGTGCATACTTGTTGGTAGAGCATACATGTGAGTAGCTAATGATGTAAGATAGAAGTGCATACTTGTGGTAGTCAGTGATGTGAGCGCAATATAATAGCAATACATGTGCGTACACTATTCTGTAAGTATTTATTTGTAGTAGACAACGATATGAAGTAATGCATCTGTGAACTTGTGTTGCTATGTATAAAATTGTTTGCTAGCAGATAAAGATGCGAGTTTATTACTTGTGGGTAGATAGTGATTATGATAGCATTGATGTGTTGTCCATTACTTGGAGCTGAAAAACCGTGTGAGTAATTAAATTGTGGGCAGACTGTGATGCGAGTAATTACTTGTGGGACAAGCAGTTGATGCGAGTAATTACACATTTTGAACAGATGTAAGTCCTGTGATGATGCGAGAGCACATTACTAGTGGGTAGACAATTTAAATGCGAGTAATTACTTTAAGTGGGCAGACAATTATATGCGAGTAAATTCTTGTGGGTTAGAAGCAAAAGACGTGACTAATTACTTGTGGGAAAGGAGAAAAGGACAGACAATGATCCCGATTTAATTACTTGTATAAAAGATAATGATGCGAGTAGTTAATTGTTGGCAGGTATTGATGGGAGTTAAACTTTGTAGGCAGACCTTTGTGGGAATATTTGAGGACAGACAATGATGTGAATATCTTTTGGACACTTAATCCTATGTGTAATTCCTACGGAGTAGACTGTGGTACTGTATTATTTTTGACAGCAGTCAATGAAAGTGACATATTTAACACCTGGGCAAAATAAAATAAAACATTTTTTTTTGTGATGTGAGCATATCTACTTGTGGGAAGTAAACAATGACGTGAATAATATTTTACCTGAGGGCAAGTCACTCGCTTTGCTATAAACACTGTTTAGAGGGTTTCACAATGATGTGGTACCACATCTCTGCAGGTGCACGTGGGTGCATTTTGTTCCTGTGTGCCACGTCTCCTCGTGCTGAAATAGTAACAAATAAGTGAAAATATAATTTAATGGGGTTTTATTTTCATATGTGATGTTCGTATGTGTATGTCCTTACGTCAGTGCATGCTATCGTCACTGTTCGACTTCCTAACACGTAAATTTTTCACTTGTAGATGTCCCAACAGGGATAAACGTTTGTGTTATTTTTATTTTTCTCATTTCATTATTCTTTTCGAATTCTGTTTTATCTGTTAAATTCTTTGCTTCGTTATTTCTTTCTTGTTCTGTATTTTCAATGTTTATTTATTGTTACTTGTTATCTTATTATCAATTTTTTTCTTTCTTCTTCTTTCCCCATCTTTTTGTGTTGTTTATCTTATAATCCATACTTTCTCTTCTCAAAATTGTTTCTTTCAGCTAGTTTCTCCTACAAGTGCATCAATTTATGGAGTTTAAATAACTGACAAGACTCTAAGATCTTTTATATTTGAAGATACGCCCTAATATAACCGATGAACCTGTGACTAGTTGTAAGGAGCGCCTCGTCAAAACGAAGCAAAACTTAAAAACAACATTAACCCTACAAGTCTATGATTTGTTCTACTTACTGTCTGTCACATAGAACTGCCCTTTCTGATTTTGAATATCCTCATTCATTCAAGGCCATCAGAAAGATACACTTTTGTACGTTTATTTGCTTGTTTACCTTCATCGCGACGTCTCCAAACAAGCAAGGCAACTTTTTCTTGCAAGTGGGACAACACATTCCTGGAACAGTTATCTGGTGTTTAGGAGGACACGCTATATCTGGGCATTGCTGACGATCACATAACATTGTTCCTTGCTGGGGAGAGACACGAGTATGCGACAACTATTACATAATATTGTTCCTTGCTGGGGAGAGATACGAGTATGCGACAACTATTACATAATATTGTTCCTTGCTGGGGAGAGATACGAGTATGCGACAACTATTACATAATACTGTTCCTTGCTGGGGAGAGATACGAGTATGCGACAACTATTACATAATACTGTTCCTTGCTGGGGAGAGATACGAGTATGCGACAACTATTACATAATATTGTTCCTTGCTGGGGAGAGACACGAGTATGCGACAACTATTACATAATATTGTTCCTTGCTGGGGAGAGATACGAGTATGCGACAACTATTACATAACATTGTTCCTTACTGGGGAACGATACGAGTACTCCTACAACTATTACATAACAGTGTTCCTTGCTGGGGAGAGACACGAGTAATTTTACAACTATTACATAAAATTGTTCCTTGCTGGGGAAAGAGACTACGTGTAATTTCTCAACATTACGTAACATTGTTTCCTTGCTGGGGAGAGATACGAGTAATTCTACTACAACTAGTACATAACCATTGTTAATTGCCGGGGAGAGACACGAGTCATTCTACAACTATTTACCCACCCCATATCATTTAGTTTGTTATATTCGGAGAAGATACGAGTAAATTACAGCTATCACAAAAACATAGTTCCTAGCTGGGGAGGAGATACCGAATAAATCTTACAATTATTACTTAACACTGTTCCTTGCATGGGGAGAGATACGAGTAAATCTACACATAACATTGTTCCTAGCTGGGGAGAGACACAAGTAAATCTACAACTATTACATAAAACTGTTCCTTGCTGAGGAGAGATACGGGTACTCTACAACTATTACATAATATTGTTCCTTACTGAATACAGATAACAAAGTGCCTCTTCTACAGCAATCACAAACAAACAATAATACATGTAGTCCATAAATTACCAATTCCCACACAGGCGTATAAAATGACACTTGCTACACACACACACACAAATCATTGCATACTGCACAGGCACAAATTTGTACAGTCGCTATACACGAGAATTAAATTACCACAGTACCACAACAGAATCATACGAGGGACGGTCAAAAAGTAATGCCTCGTAAATTTTAATTTCATTCAGTAGTCAAGAAAACAGATAAAATTCACATTGAAATGTAGCCCCAAGTCTGAACTTCAAAAATTTATTTCTCAATGTAGTCTCCGTTATTTGTTACAGTTTTTGTCCATCTTCTCACAAGGGAATATATCCCCGCACGGTAAAAAATTGTGTCCTTTTTCCTAAACCACTGGCGTACGGCGCGTTTAAGGGTCTCGGTGTCCTCAAAGTGATGTCCGCTAAGATCTTCTTTCAGTGGTCCAAACAGATGGAAGTCAGAAGGTGCAAGATCGGGACTGTAAGGGGGATGTGGTAATAATGTCCAGCCACCTAATAAAATGGTCCCAGCCAAATTCTGCAATCGCATCAATGGTGCGTTTATAGCTGTGTGTGGCGTGGCATTATCGTGCAACAGTATTAGTGCATTCTCTCTGATCTTTTAATGGGAGGTCAAAAAGTAATGCCTCCTATTTTTTTATGTATGTATATACTGCATCGGTGTGCAATTTGTAAATTTTAGCAGGGATTCCTCAAACACTCTTCTGCACTGTATAGCATTACCAACCTGTATCAGTAACAGGTGGCACCACTGTAAAAAGTTTAAAAATATGGCCTGCCAAAAACGTTCGGTTAAAAACAACGTTATGTCATAGAATTCCCTCAATGCTGAAGGCGAGACCCCAATTCGCATCCACGAACGTTTGAAGAATGTTTATGAGATTCAACATGGATTGTTAGCACTGTCCGACGTTGGGTACATCGTTGTGACGAAGCTGAAGTAGGTCAATCCTCAATGGCTGACGCAAAGGCGGACTGGCCGTCCTGTCTACCGCAGTGGCTCCACACAACATTCATCGAGTTGATGGCATCATTCGTGGTGACCGTCGGGTAACACTGGATGAACTTTCTTCCATGTTTGTCCATTAGTAAAGGCAGTGTCCAGAACATCATTAAAGACCTGGGTTATTCAAAAGTTTGAGCACGGTGGGTACCCAGAATGGTGACAGACAGACATAAAGAAACAAGGAAAACCATAAACCATCAACCTCCTGCACCGTTACGAAACTGAAGGAGAAGAGTTTTTATCGAATATTAGTGACAGGTGATGAGACTTGGTTCATTTTTTTTAAACAAGAATCCAAGAGGTAGTCAATGCAATGGCATCACACAACAACGCCGACAAGAAAGAAGTTCAAAAGTTCACCATCTGTAGGGAAAGTTATGGCCTCCGTGTTGTGGGATGAGAAGGGTGTGATTTCTTCTCTACTTCTTGGAACAGGGAAACACGGTGAATGCAGACCGTTTACATTGAAAACTTTGAAGAAGCTTAGAGGTCGTCTTCGGGCGACTTTACCCATTAAAAGATCAGAGAACTGCCACTATTGTTGCACGATAATGCCACGCCACACACCGCTAAACGCACCATTGATTCGATTGGCAGAATTTGGGCTTGGACATTATTACCACACACCCCTTTACAGTCCCGATCTTGCACCTTCTGACTTCCATCTGTTTGGGACCACTGAAACTCAGCCACACATATTGCCACTTCCAGCTTAACACATTCATTTGTCATTATCAATATTATTTTCCATTGCGCTCCTTATAGAGCATGAAGAAGCTACGGTAGCGTGTTCCTTTGAAGTCTACACCAATTTTTCACATGCTCTTGCAGCTGTGGTTTGTGGCAATTTGTCTTACATGATGATGTTGCCAGCCACATGGACAGCATCATATGTCACCTTATTAACGAGAGTGTATCAGTCTTATTCTTTATACTCTTAGAGTCCCTAGGATCTACAATTATCACACAGTAATATAAATGGTCACATGACCCGAAACGACCCTGAACGTAACCTTACCATGCTCTAACGTAAATTAATACAATTAACATAAATTATTACTTACCACACAAACACAGGAAGTACAATTATCAAGGCTGTGCACGTCACCGTTATTAAAGATCCGTTTGGAGAAGAAGCAAGATCGTGGGCTGTCAATCACCATTTCTCTGACCTGGGTAAATGGTAAACGTAAAGGTAGTCCTAATAGCAGAAACTGCCGCAGTAGAGTGAAGTGTTAGAGACTTTCCCTACACTAGGTCCAGCCTTATGTGATGCGGTGGCCAGTTCCTTTCTCACAGCTTTGGCTTTCCCTAACTAACTAACAGCTAGGTGCCCATTTACAGCTGGGTAGACTGGAGCGTGAGGCTACCATTTTTCGATCTAAGAACCGGTAACTTTGTAGCGGGAGGCAAGCGCTAGGACCCTCTTCGCCAACGGAGGCTCGTCCTGGATAAAGGAGATCACGGATTATGTTAATGATGTCATCATCACTAGATCCATTCTCGTCTGCTCCACCTTTGTCATCGTCCTTTAATCATTGTTAGAATATCTCGTCTGCTTCGTTTATTTATATTGTTACTGTAAGGGTAGTAGTATTTATTTCATTCCTCTTAGTAGGTCACGTTCTTTCCGCAGTTGTCGATCCCTAGTACAGGCATTTTACTTGAAGAAGAAGAGCATCTACCAAGCATGTCTCAGGAGGCGACTAAGGAAGGTTGAACATATAAGACCGGCTGCCTCATCTTGTAGACACTTTGTGCCACACAAAGAACTTCAACAACATGAAGAAGTCAACCAAAAGTAATTTAAATAATAGAAGGGAGGGGAGGGGAGTGAGGTGTCTGAGGAGACAAATTAAGATTAAGATTACTGATCGCTTTGGCAATTCATAAGAGGCGACTCATAAGATGATGTGCGCGGCGCTGGCAGCCTCATCATGTAAAACTAATTGCTTTAGAAACCACCGCTTCATGAGCACATGGATGATCTGATGCAGGCTTCCTGCAAGGGACCAGCTGCAGTTGTGGCTCCATACCCAATAAAAACGCGTAAAGGGGAGAAGAAAATGAGACACAATAAAAGACAAATTAGAAACAGAGAGAACACATCAGAAACAGACAGAAGACATCAGAAACAGACAGGACACATCAGAAACAGACAGGACACATCATAAACAGACAGAATACACCAGAAACAGACAGAAAACATCAGAAGCAGGCAAAAACATCAGAAACAGACATTAAACATCAGAAACAGGCAGAAAACATCAGAAACAGAACACATCGGAAACAGATAGAAAACATCAGAAACTGGCATAAACCATTATAAACAGACAGAAAATATCAGAAACGCACATTAAAAATCAGAAACAGACAGAAAACATCATAAAGACAGAAAACATCAGAAAGAGGCAGAGCACACAATAAACAGACATAATGCAGCAGAAATAGACAGAAAACCTCAGAAACAGACAGAAAACATCATAAACAGACATAAAACATCAGAAACAGACAAAGCACATCAGAAACAGACAGAATACATCTGACACAAGACAGACAGAAAACATCTAAAGCAGACAGGACATACATGAAGCAGACAGGGTCATCATAAACAGACAAACAACGTAGGAAACAAACAGAAAGCAACAACAACAAAAACAAAAAAGAAAAGTGACAATTGATTCGATTACATGGGGAAAAGAACGAAGTTTTACATTCTGACTTCTTTGACATTTTTCGCTATAACAAAGAGACAAACAATAAATTTGACAGATAGCAAATAGATATATAAAAGTTAAACAAAAAAAAAGAAACACTGGCACCGATAGTTTTACCTTTGCATTTGGGGCACTTTGAACCAGGTTCATAATAGACCTTTTCGTGTGGGCAGTTGAGTACAGGGCAGGCTCGTTTACTGCACGTAACGTTGCTTCCCTATGAGGGTCACAGTGACAGTCATAAAAGTAAAGGTACAATGCCAATCATAAAGGAAAAGGGACAATGTGAATCATAAAGGTAAATTTGCAATGCTCGTCATGAAGGTAAAGGTACAATATCAATCATAGAGGTACATTAACAATGCCCGTCATGAAGGTAAAGGTACAATATCAATCATAAAGGTACATTAACAATGCTCGTCATGAAGGTAAAGGTACAATATCAATCATAGAGGTACATTAACAATGCCCGTCATGAAGGTAAAGGTACAATATCATCAATCATTAAAGGGTGCATTTACAATATCCAGTCATGAAGGGTAAAGGTACAATATATCATATACGGTGCATTTAAATCATATGAGGTAAAGGGTACAATATCAATCATAGAGGTACATTAACAATGCCCGTCATGAAGGTAAAGGTACAATATCAATCATAAAGGTGCATTTACAATGCCAGTCATGAAGGTAAAGGTACAATATCAATCATAAAGGTACATTAACAATGCCCGTCATGAAGGTAAAGGTACAATATCAATCATAAAGGTACATTAACAATGCCCGTCATGAAATTAAAGGTACAATATCAATCATGAAGGTAAATTAATAGTGCTAATGATAAAGGTAAAGGTGGCCCTATGATCTTAAAGGAGCGAGAAGGAGAAATGGCAAAGGAGACACAAAAAAAGCAACGACCACTTGCCTTCATTACACTCAGTTCCCCAAGGAGCATAGGCCTTCAGCAAACACATGCCAAGTTCTCATGTCACGTGCCATCATCTCAAGTCTTTCCACGTTCTACTCATCATTTTCACCTCTGTCTTAAGCTTTCTTCTCTATGTGCTTACCTCATGCCTTCTTGAACAGAAATTCTTCATAGTCCAGCAGGTGAGTAATGTTACACCGTCTGTTCTTCCAGTTCATGGTAAAAAGGTCAATATAGTCCTATACCAGATACTGCCGTAGGGGAATTGTTATGATTAAAATTCATAACATTTATGTCGATATAATAAGCAGCTCAACAAGGCTCCTTTTTTGTTTATTTTATACGGAGTCACTATTAATAAGGGAAGTGACGTCATGCCGAGATGGTTGACTGGCAGACGTGAACAAATTTGAAGCAGAAGTGAGGTGATCGTCTGCAAGGGAGATGCGGCTTGTGTTTGGAAGTGTGCGGACGTATGTGTTTTGAGCCCCTGCAGTAGTCTGTGTTTTTCCTGAATTATTCCATTACCAGGACATCAATATAATTGGTTGAGGTGTCCCTTGCTTATTCTAGTAAGGAAATGTAAGCTTATTCATAAAGATGTCCAAAGGACGATATTAAATGTAGTTTGAATGATTGCCAATGACCAGCGTTTGATATGGAACGAACTGGACTTATACGTACCACTGCATTGTGCTTTTGGGCCTATATATCTATTACCATGGAGCTGTTTGTCAAAATGAATAAACTGCATGTTTGTAAAATTGTGAAGGTGTTGGTCCGCTCAGTGCAGTTATGCTGATTTCGTGTTGTATGACTGCCCCTAGAGTCTACTTTGGCCACGGAGAATATCTCCGGAATAATTAACATTACGACACGTATCAGGAATGAAGTGTTAATACGCTTCACTTGCACTACGTCTCAGCTTTATGGAAGTCAGGTGACCAGTTCCTTCCTCGCTGCCTCTGCCCTCCCTAACTCAAGAGCAGATTCATGTACCCATTTACAGCTGGGTAGATTGAGAACATAATGTTACCAGGTTTCGAATCCAGGATCTGATAACTTTGCCACGAGAGGCAAGCATTCTAGCCACTATGCCAATCGTCGCTCATGCTCATGGCAATGATAATAACTGTTATGAAAATGACAATTATAACTGTATTCATCTTTGCATAAAAGGACGATGCATATGTATAAAAATTAGGGCTGGATCCTTAACGATTAATTAATCGATTAACCTGTTTAATTTTAATCGATTAAATGAAAAGTTTTTCTATCGGTTATTCCATTTTTTGCAATGTTAATGCTTTATTGCTTAAATGCAAGAGTATTTTAGCTATGTTAGAGGTTTGTGATATGGAATGTAGCGAGTATGGTCAATAATAGTAAATTGGATTGGTTGTTAAATTTTCGGGATAATGTTTGCCTTATAACAAGTAAGATAAATAATGTCCTTAGTAATTTAAAAAAAAAGTTATTTATAATAATCTATTTTTCAAATTGTTGGAAATTGATCGATTAATCTTCGTTCTATAAGAAATTCGATTAATCGATTAAGGCGTTTTAAAATTAATCCCAGCCCTAATAAAAACAAAAGTTTATTAACGAAATAAACCAGAATTGATATCTTCTCTGTTAAACTGACCTTGCAGACGCACAAGACATTGGAGTCCTTCCTGAGAGTAAATACTTCACCGCTCTTGTGTTCCACGCCATCATAGTAACAACCTGTGAGATTTGACGTCATCGGGCAGAAATTTAACGTAATTAGACCGAAAGTTAACGTAATCAGGCAAACAAAAAATGTCACGGAAGCATACGCTCTATATTTATAATGATATTTGGGGAATGAATTCAGAAACAGGAAAGTCGAAATAATTAATTTAGTAAGATTTTTAAGATTTAAAAATCAATTCCAACACACAAAGTAAGAATCTTCAACTAAAATGTCAAGACAAACCCTTTTGTATCGCTCTGATACATGGAGAACAACAAAACACAACAACATCCAAAAAGCTACAGACTTTCATAAATAGGTGCTTGCGTATAATAGAAGGATTAAAATGGCATGAAAAGGTCACCGATGTATGAATGAATGAAGATTGTTAAGACAGGCTAATTCCGAAATAAATAAATGAAGACGTTTATAAGATTTCGTACGCTCAAAGAAATCACAACTTTTATGAAACAAAAGAATTAATTATTATGACCCTTTAGCTCCTCGCGCACTGGCTTCCTAGCTCTGTGGTCCATGGTTTGATCCGAAGTTGAGGTTGGATTTTTTAGACCGCAGACGGCTCCGGGGTCGACCCAACCTCACAAATTGGGTACCAGAGCAAGTCTGGGAAGGTTAAGGCGGGCCGGCGTGATGCTGACCACATCACGCCTAGTGCGCCGATGGTAACGAAAATATGGGCCTATCACCATATTCCCAATACGCCTCAATGGACGTTTAACGGGATCCTTTACCTTTGACCTTTGTTGCATAGAGATTTATGATCAATAAATTTTCTATATTCTTTTCTTTTCTAACCGTGTCCTCTACTTTATTATCGCTCTTTGTATCCTTTTCCTGTATTTTTCGCATTCGTTCGTTAGCGAAAATATATTTCTTTCCCATTCTGACTTTACCGTTTTTTCTCATACACTGGTAACGCATTGTATTACATCAGATGTCAGTCGCTGCAGGTAGACGACAAACTGTGAATAATCCGTCCTAGTCAGACAAGAGAGCAGACATATCGTCTAGCATTTTCCATCGGGTTACACGTAGCTTCTACGGCTAAAGTTCTCGGCGAGGTGTGGAAAACTGCCATCTGCCTCGACCAGAAATGAGACATTCGTCTAGCATTTCCATCTGACAACGGCACTCTACGGCCAGGTTATTATACGGAGGTGTAAAGGACACGAAGTGGCATTTTATGGCTGTTTCTTGGTTTAATAAAAGTGTTAAGAGGAGAGGGAAAGACGGGAGGGGGGGGGGGTTCGAAATAATGTGGGATCCTTTGTCTATTTCACATATATATTAAACCGGAGTTTTAGATTTCATTCACTCAATAACTTAGCAGTCATGATAGAACAACCTACGTTCGATTCCTAAGAATCTCTTTTGATAGAAGATGGCATTTAGTTCGAGCGAAGTGAATTTCGATTCCTAAAGAATCTCTGTTGATAGAAGATGGCATTTAGTTTGGTCGAAGTGTTTAGTTCTTAGTAGTTCTGTGTTGAGGTAAATATAATATATCTAATATTTTGTGAGTGATTTTAGCGTTAAAATCGCTTATTATATTTCACTAGTTTCTTTGTGCAGAGTGATTATTTTATAAGTCTGGTATATTCTCTATCTGACGTGTTTCAATGGAAAGCAGAATAAATTATAATTCCTAGCTTAAACTCATTCAGCTATAAATAAATTCAATTTAACTGCTAATAACCAGTTCGAGAATATTTAAACAAACTGATAACTGCACCGATTCATCATTGAGTATTGACGAAATACACATGTATTTCTAATTCATGATGATTGATTTTATAGATATACCTTATTTCACGGGACGTTTTAAACGCTCAGCCAAGCTCTCCGCTCGCAGTTTATAATGTAAGTTATACCCGAGTACATAGTATGTACAAGTATTTTATATGTTGTTTTTTCTTTATTCAGTGAAAACTGGGGTGACCCCAAACTTTGCCAGCGTTTTGAGTACAATTGAGAGAAGAAAAATTTTACCTTTTAATCACGTGGGTTTACTAGTCAACACCTGTCTCACAGTGCGCGTGTCTCCATAACTAGACAGAGTACCACTCTCACTAACGGTTTTTTAAGGAATAAATGCTTATACTCTGCCTCTGAGCCAGGCCATATTTCTTCACAAACTCTCAAGTACATTTTCAGCCTTGTGGCAAGTAAATATCACTATCAGTAACCTTCCGACGTAGTAGTTTTGACCAGTGGTGGTGTGGGACCAAATAAAGTCCTATACTAGAGATAAGGCACCCGACCTGACATTCCTCATTTCTAGAAACTTAAGCTATTGACACTGTGCTCGCTGTTAACGTTCGTGCCTGGACAAATTTTAATGTGACTTAAACAGACATCCAAAATAAGAATAACAAAGAAAACGTTTCCCTGAAGCAGTGAATTCAACCCGTCTTTTTGGAACTGGGGTTCTCTTGGCCAAGACTAGGCATTGGAGAGTCTGTATGTGCATGTCCCTAAAAATTGTGTTTCCAGAAGTTGCTACCAAAGCTGTAAGTACGAATGAATGCACGTGATCACGGCTGAATGAATAGAGTGAAGGCAGGACTGAGTGATTCTTTTATTGTTGTAATTTTGGCACCCATTTTTTGACAGGATTGGGTAGGATGTCTGCAAGACATCTCTTTACTGGTAGTTACAACACCTGCCTGAAATTGAATCAGTGACATAAATATTAATTATTTTCACGTTATTGCTAGCTGTGGCTTGCTGGTAATAACAAATGAATGAGAGATAATATAAGGAAGGCATATCACTCTCGGGAATGAATAAAGAGTGAAATATAGCTCTTAGATACAGTGTTGATCTCACAGTAAATAATTCTGGCTCGTAGCTATGAGAAACTCCTGAATAGACAGGCGACTGGTTTAATAATAGGAAGGCAACTGTTCCTAGCTGAGATGGAAAGAAGTAAATTTACAAAAGAGCTATTTTAGATTATATACCTCTATATCGCAATACCTAAACAATCACGAACCCCCGGACAGGAAACACTGATATGAGTAAAATTTATCGAAATGGGAGGGGGATGGGGGGGTGAGGGTTGGCAGTTTTCTGTGAGTGAAAGTAAGATTCTTAAAATGATAGGTTCCTATAGACCAGAATTATCTTTAGTATAAAGTATCTGACAGATAGCTTGATTCTGAAGACGAAAAATGGGATAGGGGATGAAGCTACGCCAAGAAAAGAGGGTTTGGAGAGACAATAGGAGAGTGAATAAATTAAGAAAATTAGGCAGGAAAAATAAGGGCCCAGAAAAACATACAAACGAACATGTATTGTCATAGTGGCGGTAATAGTAAATATAGCATTATTGTTATTAAGTAGAAGTCCAACAAATCCGGATGTCAGAAATCCGGACCATACGAGAATTCTGACTTTTTGAAAACTCTTTAAAATTTCCGGGCTTTTGTGTGTTTGAGCACATGCACCCGCGTGACCGCTACAGATGCACAGCCGCAACAAGCGACCACACGGCTGTAAGTGTTCCACCCACAAGCAGTGCAGCAGATGCAACAGAAGTCGCGGAAATGAACGAATGAAAATACTCATTTTGATAAATGAAGCATTCTGTATTTGTGAATGAATAAAACAACAAAAATTTGCCTGTTCATCTCTTCTTTATTCTTCCTTAAATTTGAATTTTAAAATTTCTGCTCGAGAATCAGGAAAATCCGATAATCCCAACCCGACCTAATCCCCAAGCATTCCGAATTTTTACTGTATTAAGAATAGTTGTAGCAGTAATGATAGCTATGGTGACAATAGTTGTAGCAGTAATGATAGCTATGGTGACAATAGTTGTAGCAGTAATGATAGCTATGGTGACAATAGTTGTAGCAGTAATGATAGCTATGGTGACAATAGTTGTAGCAGTAATGATAGCTATGGTGACAATAGTTGTAGCAGTAATGATAGCTATGGTGACAATAGTTGTAGCAGTAATGATAGCTATGGTGACAATAGTTGTAGCAGTAATGATAGCTATGGTGACAATAGTTGTAGCAGTAATGATAGCTATGGTGACAATAGTTGTAGCAGTAATGATAGCTATGGTGACAATAGTTGTGGCATTAATGATAGCTATGGTGACAATAGTTGTGGCAGTAATGATAGCTATGGTGACAATAGTTGTAGCAGTAATGATAGCTATGGCGACAATAGTTGTGGTAGACATTGTAGTAATAATAGTAAAAATCGCATCATTACTTTTTTGTTTCTTATCGTTATAGTACATTTTTTAATGTTGAGTATGTCTTTCAGTTCATACGTAATATGTGATAGTGTATTTTGACGAAAGCTGACGTGATGGCAGAAGATTACAGCACATTAAAGGTTGTAAAAGAAATAAGTGACTGCTTATAAATGAAAGTTATTCATTACATTTCAGCTCTCCGTGTAGCACAGCACATAACAAATACACATTAAGCCTTTTTCCTGTGCCTTCTCTTTTAAGATCTTTCTGTGTCTTCATTATTCCGTTGATATCTGTTTCCAGTTCCTTTCTCAGTCATTTTTGTTGTTGTTGGCCTTCCTCTATTTCTCTAACTATGAGGTTTCAAGAACACGAACTGACTTGTATTGCTATAAAATGGTTTTCTCAGTGTGTGTCCTATCCAACGACAACATATTTGTCCTCACATCTTGTTTCACTGGTATTAGTCTCGATCTCTGAGTCAGTTTTTAGACTGATGATCTTGTCATACTATGTCAATCCTTTTATTCTACGCAAACACCCAGTTATGAAAATCGCTTAATAAGATCATTATTTATTTATTTATGGAAACAGTTGCCAGTTCAAAAGAAGAATCTAACAATGCAGTAGCCAGTATAGTAGCAGAAATAGAAAATGAATGAATCAACATATTCATGTATCGGTATTTCTTTTAAGCAACGCACTCATAATCTAATCTTGCACTGATTACAAACAACACGATCAAGATAAAGACGAGATGACTGATGTAAGAACTCTATGTTTTGGGCTGTTGTTCTAGATCTGCTTCAGATATTAATGAGGGTCCAAACATTATCAGATCAGACATAGAGAAAAAAATAAATATGGCTGGAAAAGGGGTAATCTTTACCTTAAGTGTCGTCGAGTATGTATAATATGTGATTGAGTTAGGGGTTCAGGGTTGGGGTTAGGGTTAGGTTTAAGCTAGAGGTTAGGGTTAACCTTAACCCCAACCCCAACTCTATATGGTACGAAAAATACACCATATTATACATTATAACTCGACGACACTTAAGGTAAAGATTTTACTCAGAAAAGGGGTAGTCAACGAGCATGGATAACATAACAATAGAAATGACAGAAAAACTTGATGGCTTTTGGTGTATGGTAATGTCACGGTTCGGTTTTCAAAAAAGTTCCAAAAAAAAAAAAAAAAAAAAAAAAAAAAAAAACCTACTGCTACAGAATATTCCCACTTTAAAATAATCAGTCTGATGAGTCTCACAAGTAAAGTATTGCCAAAGATCATTCAGGAAGGATAAAGAGTAAAGTAGACAATGAAGTTCAGAAAGAAAAGTTTGGTTTAAGACTGAACAGCGGAACACAGAGAAACAATAATATGTATGAGGAATACTAGAAGGAAAATGTATAAAGGTTTAAAAGAAGTATTTATTTGTTTGTATTGATTTTAAGAAGGCTTTTGACAAAGTCCATTATGATAAACTAATTGAATGTCTTGAAAAATAGAATAGGTGTTAATGGTAAAGACATAAGAATACCCAGCAAATCTGAGAACAAATTGTAACAGTAAGATCTAGCAAGCAAGAATTACTTATATACAGACCATTAAAAAACAGGGGCGGACTGACAGTTAACAATGATCATTAGCCGTGTGATTATCAATTCCCACATAGATCAGGCTAGAGTAAGAGGGCAGAGATGCGTGCACTTCTCTACTGCTGTCAGTCCTTGGGCAGCGCCCGAAATGCCCAACTCTCAGTCCTGCCCTGCATAAAAAACAGGAGTTGGGAGACAATCATGAGTGCTGTTGGCTTGCCTTTTTAAATATCAACACATAAAAAATGACAGGAAATACCAGGATAACATCGGTCAAATGTAACGTTAGTTCCATAGCATATACTGCCTTAGGGGAGTGAAGTGTTAGGAACTTCACTATATGTGACGGTATTGCCTCCCCTGCTTTGCAGTAGTGGTCCACCAGTGGCCAAAACCCAAGAGTATCTCATAGGGGCTTCAAAGGTATCTACCTTCGCAAAAGATTACTCTTGGCAGAGATGTAGATAGAAGGGTGATGACACTTCTATTACAAAGGGAGTCTTCACAAGATATTCAGATAAGCGAAAACAATCCTGCTTTGGCTGAGCACGTTAGAGCCCGTTAATTCTAGAATTCTGTCGACAACTATTGTGAAGGAATTAAGCCACTTCTTAATTTCAGCTCTTTCAAGCCCCCCCCCCCCCCCCCCCCCACCCTTCATTTACTCAGTGGAATTCTTTATTATTCTGGTATAGCTCTGTTTAGAGTGTGTGTGTAGTAAATTGACTGAGACAAAAAACATGCAGTAACTTTAAAATGATTCAATCGAAGTTAAATTTGTAACATTACAAATAACAAAATTTAATAATCACTTAAGTTTTAACAGTTTGAAAATAATTTGATTAGTTTAAAAGAAAGGATTCATCATTGTTAGATGATAGAATTCTTATGAAGGAATGTTCACTTTGGCAGCGTATTTTTTTCCATTTAGCTGCCAATATTAGTTTCTGCTCCCGCTGATGGGTTCTGTGTACACTGCTCACACTCGTCGCTGGCAAGGTTAAAGGCGCCGCACGTTCCTAGAACGTCAAGGGAGTAAACGGCCAAAACTGGTCCTGCGTCTGTCTATAAGACCCTCTTATGATGGTCGTCTCGCACAACGTCAGTCCACTTCTACCTTCACTGGATCCCAGAGATAGTATACTGTGTAAAAAAAGAAACGCATAGCTATCCGAGGGCGCGTTTTTATGAGTTTGTAAGTAAAATTTGGTGCTAGGGTATATAAAAATAAGCCTCAAATGTTCTTTACAGTGTCAAATGCACGTGTTGACCTGAATTGCGTTCGTTTTTGTAATCGTTACAACGCAGTGGTCAATAGTGTTTATGACGCAATTTTTGACCACAGCTCATGTTGCAAACGCACGTGAAAGCAAACAAAAATTTGGGGTGAACACTATTCACTGACTACGCAACTGAAACCCTATAAAAGGATAACGCTACACACACAAAAATTCAGTTCATTTTTTCAAGCAGACATTTATGGCGTCTCTATCGATAAATTTAAGGAACATTGCTATTGGCCGTTTGCATGCAGGCGAAAGTCAAAGTCAGGTTGCCAGGCATCTAAACGTGCATCAGAGTACCATCAGTCGACTTTGGCACCGGTTCCAAGCCACTGGCTCAGTTGAAGACCGGCATCGCAGTGGACGACCATGAGTGACAACAGCAGCAGAGGATCGCTTTATTCGGCTTCGTCACCTCAGAGAAAGGTTTACAACAGCTTCCTCAACTGCCCAGTCATTGCCTGCAGGACGTCATGTGTCTGATCAAACTGTCCGGAATAGACTGCATGACGCTGGACTTTGGGCACAACGACCTCACCGAGGACCTGTCCTTACGCGCCACCATCGCCAAAATCGACTTCTTTGGGCCACCAGCATCGTCCCTGGGCAGCTGACAATCAATGGAGACGTGTCTGGTTTAGTGGCGAATCTTTCTTTTTGTTGCAGCGTCATGATAGACGGCGTAGGATCTACCGTAGGCGAAATGAACGTTTTGCCCAAAATTGCGTTGATGAAGCTCCGCCGCACGGTGGTGGAGGTGCAATGGTGTGGGGAATGATCAGTTACAACGGAAGGAGTCAATTGGTGCACATTGAAGGAGGCTTGAATGCGCAACGATACGTCAATGAAATTCTTCGACCCCATGTCCTTCCACTTTTGGCTGCCCAAAGGTCTGTGTTTCAACAGGACAACGCCAGACCCCATTGTGCACGGTTGACCACGCAGTTCCTGACTGCCAACAACATACTCACCCTTCCTTGGCCATCCCTGTATCCAGACATGAGTCCGATTGAGCACCCGTGGGATGAGCTGCATAGACGTGTTTGTCGCCGAGACGTTGCTCCAGCCAATCGTCGTGATCTGTTTCAGGCACTCCACGAAGAGTGGGCAACCATCCCACAGGCCCACATCAGACGTCTGATCGCATCCATGCCCAGGAGATACCAGTTGCTGATCGATGCAAGAGGAGGCCACACCCCATACTAAGGGGAAAGCCCGTACGCCACAAAACTCTCGTGACCTAGATGCAAAACAACTGTCAATTGATTGGCTGAACCCTAAGGTATTCTTGTGTGCAATTTGAACAATTAACTCATTAAATTAAAAAAGTTATTGAATGTCAAAATTATGGCTATGTGTGTGCCTTCAGTAGCTATGCGTTTCTTTTTTTGAACAGTATACTTTCTGCTGGTACCACCAATAACTGTGGTAATAGAATAGAGACAAACGCTCTTCTGAGAATGGCGTTTTCCGACATATAGTTATGTGCCCCCCTTTTCTATTCTACCATCCCATTTATCTCAGAATTTACCCTCGATTGAAAATTAAAATATTCCAAATCTCACGGGATAAACTTTCTTTATATTTATATAGAATAGCTTTAGCTTTACATGGCATTTAAATGAAAAGGTTAATAATACAGATATAGTCTCTTTACAATTACATCTCTATTGATTGAAAAGTGTTCACAATATAAATTGAATATGTTTTCATTTATGTTTACACTGATTGAAAAGTTTGAAACTTTCCTTAACTTTAAAATGAATATTTTTCACATAGACATTTCCACTGGTTTAAAACTTAAAAACTTACATTTCATTAATTTTAAACCGTGAATATGTTTATAGGGACATTTACACTGCTTGAAATTGTAAGTATTGTAATTAAAATGTACATTTTCTTTCATCTTTCCCTCCCTGCTTCATATGGAAACTTGGTACAACTTTCTGCTTTTAGTTCTAATTTAGAAACTAGCAAGAAAGCAATCACCAAGTGTTTACGTGCAGTGGTGGGTTCATGAATCATCATTCTATACGCTTGAGGTTGCCAGTCTCAAAGGACTTTGACCATCCACGAGCGATTTTCACATATTAAAATTCACATTGCAATATATTATATATATATATATATATATATATATATATATATATATATATATATATATTATATATATATATATATATATATAGATATATATATATGTGTGTGTGTGTGTGTGTGTGTGTTAGTTCACATGTTAGTAATATAAAATGTAAAATGACAACTTACGCCAATCCTGGCTCCCAGATGTTTTGCTAAGATGAATAAAAGAGACTTGAATCGGCCTCTTACACGCGACTGGGATGTCGTTAATTTAATAAGTTCCCTCTCTGACTTCGTGTGTGGTCCTTCAGTTTCCTCAGTCCCTGTTTCCTTATTTAATATGAAAGATTTCCTGGGCTATGAAAGTTCGTTCAAAATTATCCAATAAAAGGTGTCCGGTATGTTAAGAAGGAATTCTGAATTCTAGGCTTCAATCTAGCAAGGTCTGTTATCTTGGCAACCGATCTTCACAGTTTAATTACACTGAAACGTGTCAGGTTATATTCCCGGTCTCCCACGCATCTGTTTGTTATGGAGTTAAATAAACGCTCCAATCATTTTCAAACAGGCGGGTGAGGGTGTGGTACTTTCAAAATATTCACCGTGAAATAAGGTGCGTACAGCAAAAGGTCAAGTATTACCATATATGGCGATAAGATATACGATGCCTTGCGCACAGACTCGCGAACATGTCGTTAACCTCATTATGACAACGTGTTTCAAAAGTAACAATTCATTACTTTATCAGAAAGTAATCTCTTATCTGAGTCTGTCTATAAGTTGTTCTCCCCGTATTCCAAGCTTTGGTGCTGCGCGCACCCGTCTTATCGGTGATTAGGCTGATAGCGCTGGGCGATGTACGTGTTAATCTGCCGCGGTCAAGCTGTGGTACAAAGGAATTTGACCAACCTGCCTCTCGTAATATTATCTCTACCTATTCTTGCAAATGTGAGGTGTTTATCATCCATAAGGAGTGTCAGATAACAGACAAGACACAATATACTGAAAGTAGTGAATGAATACTTGAAAACATAAACTATCTTCTACATAGTATAGAAAGAAAGAGAGTGCGACAATTGAAAGCACACAATAAAAACAGTACCACAAATGCACCGATTACTGCTGGAGTGAAACAGAGATCGAGAGGGGCACCCCATTTTGTCACACTATACTAGGTTCCAGCATCGAGAGGTGGGGTGACCAGTTCCCTTCCTCCCTGCCATTTTCGTCCTTAACTCAAGTGCAAAGTCAGGTAGTACCCATTTACAGCTGGGTAGACTGAAGCGTGTCGATACCATGAATCGAACACCCGGCATCTTTGCCGCGAGAGACCATCGCTCAAACCACTCTCTCAATCGGACGCTTGAACATAGGTAGGAGGATCACTAAACAACTTTAGATATGCAGATGTTACAGTTTTGTTAACTGAAAGTAGACAGGTCTTACAAGAACTAGTGAAGCAAGTAGATAGCATACATTATGAATTTGGATTGGACATCAACATTGAGAAAACAAAAACTATGATAATTAACAGAACAGACATTAAGCCAACATTAAAGATAAGAATAAATGGGAAAACCTTGAAACAAGTCTAGAGTTCTTTATAACCTTTTACACATAATAATAGAAGGTGGCAGATGTGAAGGTGAATCAAGAAAAGAATAGGAATGGCCCAAGCTATATTCTACAACATGAGACTGACACTAACATCCAAATAAACAACCCAAACATTAAAAATGAGTGATCGTGTGATACATATACTGTTCAGTACTGTATGGGGTAGAATCGTGGACCATTGAGACCCTTTATGTGGATATATAGAATAATGCGGCAAAGCTCATTGAAATGGTATAATATAACTTGTAGAAAGCTAAAAATAAAAAGAGAAACAATAATTGAAATCAGTCACATAAAATAGTGTAGCCATATAAAAAGAAATAACACCTTGCTGAAGCCATAATGACAGGAAGAGTTGAAGGCACATGTTCAAGACAGAGACAGCGCTGTAATTGGGAAGATAACATCACGTGACGGACTGGAAATAGACTATCACAGTGTACCATCAAGACAGAGACAGCGCTGGAATTGGGGAGATGACATCACGTGACGGACGGGAAAGAGACTATCACAGTGTACCGTCAAGACAGAGACAGCGCTGTAATTGGGAAGATAACATCACGTGACGGACTGGAAATAGACTATCACAGTGTACCATCAAGACAAGAGACAGAAGACGTTGGTGATCCATTGCAGCCGATCTTCCATGTGAAAATAACAGTTGATCAGGTCTGTTTCTATTTGTATTCTGTCCGTACATCTCTCTGTTCACGAGTCTATATTTCTGTATCTGATGATCTATTAACTTTTGAAAATAATTAGTAGGTTATAAGAAAATTAAGTTGACAGCAGTATGACGCGATGAAGGGCGGATTTCTTTCCTTTTTAAGTATTTGAGAAAGGTAATGCGTTTTACCAGGGCATAAGAAAAAGAAAGGTGCCTCCTTTGCGGCAACTAGGCCTTTGTCAGGGAAAGGAAAGAAAGCGAGAGATAAGTAAACATACATGAGAAAATAAATAAAAAAGAATAAATAAAAAGTATATCGCCCGGTCGAAACAGGCCACGATCTGTTGGTATCAATACATTAATTAACGTTTGTAATCTTTAAGATATTCAAGTATCTTGCTGTTCATTCATCCGTGCATATCAATACCTGAACACTTTTGTTTCCCGATTCACGAACTGAGTATCGTTCAGCGCAGATTTCCCTTCATATACCCATTATATATTAAAAAAACGGATAATAAGGTAGGAGTGGTAAGAGGTTTGGCGTCTGCCTCTAATTCTAAAGGTACCGGGTTCGGTTTCCAGTAAAGGGAAAATGTTTGATGGAAATTTTGTTTATCAGAACCAGTGGGTAATGAGATCGGATGCCTAGCCGTCTCGGATAAGGGGGGGGGGGGGGGGGGGGACGGGGGAGGTGGGGGGGGGGGGGGTTGGGGGGGGGGGGGGTGGGGGGGGGGGGGGGAGGGGGAGGGGGGCGGGGGGGGAAGGTACAAGCAATCCCTCAGCAGCTGGAAATCGTAAAGAGTAGTTCATACGGCGCATCTGCCCTGGGAAATTTATAACATTAGGAAAACCTACCCAGACAGGAGATCGGAGCACTGATGGACTTGTGCGTATAGAATGAAGAAGGTCCTTAAAACCAAATCAAAACCACATTACCCGTATTACGCCCCTCTCTATCGGACGTTTGGTGTTTTTTTTGTGTGTGTCCTAAATGAGACACTAAAATAAAAGTGTGGTTACCTTTACACATATCACAACAGTGTCCCCTGGGTCTGTTAAACAGTACGGCATGACAACCCTCTAATGATGGACATCCGCTGGTTTCACAAACCACACGACCTCGCTGAAAATGTCACAATGATGATAGTATTAAAAATAACAAGAATAACAAATAAAAGTAACAATCCTGAACACTCAGAGCCATGGCATTATGTATTAAAAGCGAGTTCGCATTTTTTTTAAAATGTGGCTATTATCTCTAAAGTATTGCGCTGATGTCTTATAGAAACCAATCAGTGAGTCATTTCACTTACAGATTTGTTTCTAGATTACGTCGTTACGACACAGTGTTAAACGGACCAAGAAAAGGAGGCGAAGAATACGGCCACTGTAACTTTCCAAATAAGTCGTAAAAGCCGATTAACGAAGGTTGGGCAAGGGACCGTCTACTCGATCCTGTAGACACTTACATACTTAGTCGTTCCCCTTCTACCGTGAGGTGTAGAGGTTTGTAAGAGAGAGCGCCATACTATTCTATCGGCTGTCTTCCTCCTGGCCTGGTTCCATTCTAGTCCTCGGTCCTTCAAAGATTGTCGAATGTTGTCCTCCCAGCGGACTTTGGGTCGTCCTGGAGGTCTGAATCCATGGCTCTTAGTTTCCCATGCTTGCCGCGGTAGCCGATCTTCTCCCATTCTGCAGACATGGCCAACCCATCTCAGTTGGGACTGATCTACTTGGGTCTGCAGGGGTTGGGTTTTTAGGCCTTGACGGATCGTCTGGTTGCGGACCATGTCTCTTCTTTTTACTTCAACCACCTTCCTCAGATACCTCATTTCTGAGGTTTGGATCTGGCTTTTCTGAGTTGTAGTCATTGCCCACGACTCGCATCCATACGTCAAAACTGGTACAAAGGTGGAGCGTTACGCTGAAGAAACTATAAGCCACAAAAAACGTCAGCTAATATGAAAGTTTTTACTCTGGAATAGCCCTTGTAAAAAAAGAAGAGGGAAATCTAAAATCACACGGAGAAGAAAGATAGACAGAAATGAAAGAGATTAAAAAAGATTTGAAAAGAACTTTACCGAATGGTACAGGACAGGAGAACCTGGCATAAATGTGTTGAAGACTTATGCTACTTGGGCAGCTGCTGGGTATTAATTGTGTGAATGCGTCGTCAATCGTCGCGGGAGAAGCTATTCCCTTACTTTTGAGGTGTGCTGATCTGACCAGTATTCAACCATGGTTTCAAAGGACTTCTTCAACACGGTCTATCCACTTTTCTATAATGACCTCCTATTGTAGAGTGGCCATGGGCTTCAGCTGTTGAAGCCTTGTGCTAGTAGATGATTTTACTATATTCTGATGAAGTGTAGACATGTAGAGGGACACTAAAGAACATATGGTGACGAGAGCTGGAGTCAGCTGGAATCAGACAAAGTGAATGAAAGAGTCACAGAAAGACCTTAAGCTTGTGACACCCGACAGGAACACATGACATAAGTTGAAGCCTATGCTCGTTGGGGAATTGCAGGGTGATTAAATGAATGAATGATGAGGTGTACATATTACTTTATTGTCAATCTCACTGACTGGGTGTACAAGATACCATTTTATCTTCAATCTCACTGACTGGGTGTACATGATATCACTTTATCTTCAATCTCACTGACTGGGTGTACAAGATACCACTTTATCTTCAAACTCTCTGATTGGGTGTACACCATACCACTTTATCGTCAAACTCTCAGATTGGGTGTACACGATACCACTTTATCTTCAATCTCACTGACTGGGTAAATACGATACCAATTTATCTTCAAATTCTCTGATTGGGTGTATACGATACCAATTTATCTTCAATCTCTCTGGGTGTACACGATACCGCTTTATCTGTAAACTCTCCGATTGGGTAAATACGATACCAGTTTATCTTCAGTCTCTCTGACTGGGTGTACACGATACTAATTTATGTTCAAACTCTCTGATTGGGTATATACGTAACCAATTTATCTTCAGTCTCTCGGATTGATTGTACACACGATACCACTTTATCTTCAAACCCTCTGACTGGGTGAACACGATACCACTGTACCTTCAAATTCTCTGGTTGGGTTAATACGATACCGCTTTATCTCCAATCTCTCTGACTGTGTGTACATGATACTACTTTATCTTAAATCTCTCTGACTGTGTATATATGATACCACTTTATCTTCAATCTCTCTGATTGGGTGTACACAATACCACTTTATCTTCAACCTCTTTGACTAGGTTTACACGATACAACTTTATCTTCAATCTCTCTGATTGGGTGTACACGATAACACATTATCTTCAATGTCTTTGATTGGGTGTACAAAATACAATTTTATCTTCAAACTCTGACTGGATGTATACGATACCACTTTATCTTCAATCTCTCTGGCTGAATGTACATGATAGCACTTTATCGTTGTTGCGGAACAGTAGTAACTGAGAATAGTGTGCGTAGGGAATAGGTAGGTGTTTGTGTTATTTAATTGTAGTGAGCTTATTGTGTGAATGATTTATGCGTGATGTGTGGCAGAAAGAGATCTGGTCACTGTTCTCGTGTTTTAGATGTGAGGGAGTGAGTTAATTGTGAGTCGGCTGGGATAGGTAGAGTGTGGGGCAGTCGGCTGAGAGATTCGGATGTGTAATGATGTGTTTTCACGCAGAGTTGCGAATACTGTAGAGGAGCTAATTCTGTGTGATTCGAGTATTTTGTGAACTGGATTAAGTGTTCTTATGGTACGACAGCCGAGAGATGTTTTGAGTATGGGGGCGTGGGTGCAGATGTGTAGATGCACAACCCATAGTTTTCTGGCTCGTGTGGTGATCGGCCAAACGTACCTGTTTTGATGTAAATGTACTGTCGGCGTAATAAATCATGGTACTGTTGCACTCAACATGTTGTGTGATGACCTATTCATGTTCTATGTTCCTATGCCAGTTTGCTGTGCTGAAGATGCCTACCCTAACGGAGCATATGAACGGGTGGGTGTTAAACATCTAATGACACCCATTGTAACAGTGGGGGCTTGTCTGGGATTTGAACCCGGGACCTCTCATAAATGCTAGATATTTTACCAAACTGGATCTGACAAAAGGCTATTGGCAGATTCCTCTCACTGAGACAGCAAAGCCATTAACAGCATTTATTACAGCGCCAGGATTATATCTGGAATTTTATGAGCTTTGGTTTAGTAAATGCCCCTGCCACATTCGTAAGAATGATGAGAAAGCTTTTGGTTGATAGAAATATACCATTCATTTCATTGATGTCATCTGCCTCTTCCATGATATTTGGGTAGAACATATGAGTGGTTAAAGATTTTTGTTACTTCAGTTGAGGGATCATCACTTGACGGTAAGACCAATCAAAGTTCACGTTGGTTATGATGAGTTAATATTTCTAGGTCACATAGTAGGAAATGGTCAGTTGAAGCCGGAAGAACATACGGTGAGTAAAATTCTTAAGTTTGACATTCCAAGAACAAAGAAACAAGTTAAAACCCTATTAGGTCTCAATTTTTCTTACAAGTTTCATTCCCCACTTTTCTTCTTGGTCAGCTATTTTGTTTTCCCTGACAAGGAAAGGTATGCCTAACAAGGTAATGTGGACGCCAGAGTGCGAGGATGCGTTGCGAAAGTTGCAGATAGTTTTTTTCTAGACAACCTATATTAATCTTACCTGATCTAAGTCGCAAATATGAACCCGGGCATACGGTGGGTGTTAAACATCTAACGACACCCTTTGTAACAATCGTCCATCTTGCTGATAAGATGTACATATCACTTTATATACTATCTCTGTGATGAGGTGTACGTCACCTTTATCTTCTATCACTCTGTGAAGGAGGTGTCGTTCCCATCAACGGCCTGCAAATTTTTCCTTTCCTGCTACAGTCACGATGTGAAATTGCATCTTGTCTCAGACATGGCATATAGCAAGCTGGGATCTTCCCTTCCTGTTGTTTAGACAATGTTCATGTTTGAATTTGAAAAGGGCTGGTATGAATGCACATTTTGTCAGCTCTCGTTTTGTCTCGAAGGAGATGTGTGGGTACATTGAGCAGTTACAGCCAATCAATCACCGAGTTAGCTGTTTTGACCTGTATATTCTACCGTCCTTTGTGAATTTAAAAAAAAAAGTAATATGTACGCTTTGGTTTGTTTGATCAAGTAAACACTTTAGGAGATGCCAAAAGCTTCACGCTGAACACTGCTTTCTTTGAATATATTCAAGGACGTCTGAGAGTGAACGAAGAAGTTTGATCTAGGTATCTATGAGTGAGCATGGATTTCTGCTGACCTCTGCTGAGTCTGAATTAGTCCATCCTTCAAAAATGTATTCATTCGATTAATCTAATTCTTTTTATGGAACAAATATGCATGCAGCTCCTCTGCATTTGTCTTACAGCTTATTACAGAGGAAGCAGATCTGATCCGAGTCTCCTGTTAAGACAGTCTTCTACAGTTTTGTTCATGCTTTCTTAGTCCTTACATTTTCTTGCCCTTGGTTGAGTGATCGCTAAGCGACATCTACAAGAACACTTGTTACAATTGTAGCAAAAATGAATTCATATGAATATGAGTGTGGCGGTACAGCGGATGATGTTTAGTGTTGATGGTACTTGTCGTATAGTGGGAGTCGTATCCCTGTCCCGCAGTGGGCAGCTAGGTATTGATGATGCTATGTTAAAAGAAATCTTGACGATATAACATCACACGACAGACAGATGATTGGATGGAGAACATCTGGCGAAAAGTACTGCACGCAAACAGCGGTGAACAACAAAGATGATGTTTATTTTACAGCTAGTCATCAAATCCGCTGAAAACATAATTCATGCCCAACCTCCCCTCTGAGGCGGGTAATCTTCCATAATAACAATGTTCATAGGCAACTTTTGAAATAAATCTCTCACTCCATCATTTTTTCTTATATAGTCTGACGCTGTCTCTAGGATTCCTAGCTCATCTACTGTTCCGTTTCTTCTGGTTTCCTACCCTTGATAAGGCCCGTAGGACTGGGTGAAACTAATCGATGTATCTTTAATATAAGACTGGTCTAACCACCAGGGCTGTTTATTTGTATCAATAGTCACGTGTTCTACGCTGCCCCTAGCTACTATCTATTGTCTCTGCATCTAACACAACATACCTATTCGTCTTGTAGTCTTGACAAATTGTTAACACAATCTTGAACTGGCGACGTTGTCTTTCTTGTATTTATCTATCATCTATTAAAGGTGGCGTTTGAGTGTCTTGTTGGTTCGGCAAAATAATTTGATACAATACTGTGACCACAGCAATCAGCCACCTTCAGTGGCTTGTTCACCTTCGCAACACTTTCTCGTGCGTGTTTATTTTTATCACTCATTAAAACCTTTCAAGGGACGTAATTTAAAGTCATCTCCCTTTGCTGATTACACTCAAAACCCATACAATCTTCTTTAATCTTATTACTAAAACATTATTATGCAAATCAGTCACACCATATTTTGGAACATACATGAATTATCTGTTGCATGGTGGTTTGCTCTGAACAATGTTCCATGTGATATGAATAAAACAATTATAAATTTCTGGCCATTGTTTTTTTCTTTGATATGTTAGTTTTTTTTATTCAGTGATAGTGCATCGTGCCTTCGATGGAAGATTAAGCGAATGCGGGGGTGGAAGATTCCGAACAATACTTGAACCTTGGAATACGATTGATTTGATAAGTCATTTCATTGAGTCCATACATTTAATTCACAGTTGTACACACAGGATGATCATTTCAAATAGGAGTAGAGCATAAGTCCATATAAGTCATGCATAAATTAATCAATAACGTAGACTGCTGGTTTACGTGTCAATGTCCGTTTAAGGATACAATGCAGTATTGTCGTCAGAACATCACAGCTATATGCACGCGCAGATAGACATGGCTACCTGCCGACAGTGAGACTGCGAGTCTGAATATTTCATATGAATTTGACGATTATTCTCATCCTTCTGAGGATTCTAGTTAATTACTAACCTCCATAAATTTTCCTCTCATATAGAGTTCTAGGACTGACCCTGGTCCATCAAAAAATGCATATATATGGCTATATCATGCCATTGAATTGGAAGGTTAGAAAAACGCAGCTATTCAGCTTGGCGGTCAAGTAACAAAGGGTAGCGTTTCTTAGTTACCGACTGTGACCCAAACAACGCTATACACGTCATAATCGATCGTGTATGGAGCGTTCAATAATTGAAAACATCTATCGCAATATATTAAATGCCTTAACCTTTACAATTGCACGTCTGATAACCTTTAGCAGACGGCGTTAATATCATATACCGTAACAATTCCCTGTACACCGGGGAAAAAAAAATCGATAGATTTTTTTTCAAGATCTATCCGACTTAACAATTTTTCAAAAAAAAATTTAACACAATTGTGACATATGGCCGACGATGTTCTGAGTAGAACCGTGTTGCGGTCATGTCAACTAACTATTTGTCATAGTCATCTAACATTAATCATATTATATATCAATATTATACATATTATTATATCAACTAAATAAATGTCCAATGTTAATAGTGAATGATAGAATTAAATTAAAGTAAGGTCTGTCGTATTAGTATGTCATATAGGAATTAATTTGACTAATTAACATTAAATTAATTAATTAAACTAAGAGTTAAATTATTAAGGTTCTAATGTAACGCGATGTTATGAGAGAAGAAAAGACAAAATAAGTGAGAAGAAATAGAAAGAAATTCGAATATAAGTTTAACTTAATTGTGTGTGTTAAGTGTTAGTGAATAATAACTATCTAATTTAACTAACTAAATAATGTATAGGTACATTAAAAAAAAAAAATATTAATCTAATACTTGTGTGAGATTTATTTTCTCTTTTCATAATTTCTTCTTTTTATATTTCGTTCTCTTTTTTTGTTCTTTCATTTCATTTTTTCTCACATTTCATTTTATTGATAATAATTCAATTAAGAAGTTAAGTTAACTAATTAATTAGTATAGGATATGATGATCCATCCGTAGTCTTGATCCTGATGAATTCTTTTAGGCAAAAATGTTCAAACGTTTACGTTGGAAAGAAATGTCATTTATCCCAGCATCCAAGAATTAAGTGCACATAGGATAATAAGTTCGACTTGTCGTCAGATATTGTTCCATGATTGTTCAACGAATATTCATATATCGTGTATGGACGTTAGACGAAGTTTCAATGTCAATATGTATACCTTGATTGTCTTTTAGTTCAATTCTGTGATGCATATAGTGTTTATAAAGTTTAAATTGAAGGCAAGGTTAGTTCCTTTATAGTTGATATGTTTTAGGAATGTTAATGTTGATTATTCGTCGTCAATAGGATTACGTGACAACGCATCCGCCACAATGTTTTCAGTGCCAGGAATATGTTCAATGGAGAATTCAAATGGCTGTAGGATGATTGCATATCTGGCGAGTTTCTGGCTTTTATGATTAGATCGACGCAAGGATGCTACAGCACGTTGGTCCGTCTGTATGGTGAAGGGAGCACCAAGCAGGAACTTTTCGAGTTTAGTTATTGCCCATATCACAGATAAAAGTTCCTTGTCGACTGTGGAATACTTTGTTTCTGCCGGCTTTAGCTTTCTTGAAATATATAAGGTAGGATGTAGAATGCCATCATGGTTCTGGAGCAGGCATGCACCAATGCCGTAGTTACTAGCATCTGTTCGTAAGAAAAATCTTTTGGAAGCATCGGGAAGTCTTAAAATTGGTTCATGCGAGAACAAATTTATAATTTTGTTGAAAGTTTCATTGCATGTACCAGTCCATGTCACCTTCACCGGCATGTCTTTTTTTAACAATGAAGACAATACAGCCGTGATGGATGACAAGTTTGGTATGAATCTACTGTAATATTGAACAAGTCCTAACAAACTCCTGACCTGTTTCTTCGTCTGAGGAACTGCTATGTTTAGAATTTTGGAGACTGTACTAGGTAACGTTCGGATATATCCCGATCCAATGATATGTCCCAAAAAGGTTATCTCATTACACGCGATTTGCACCTTTGTAGGTTTAGCAGTTAGATGATAATTCCTTAGAGTGTCGAAAACATATCTAAGTCCCGAAACATGTTCCTCAAACGACGAACTAAACAAGCATATGTCGTCAATATATGTAATAACGTCTGGTCTACCTGATAAAATTTGTCGCATCAGGCGAATGAAGGTAGCTGGCGCATTAACAAGCCCAAAAGGCATCACATTCCACTGGTATAGACCTTGTGGAGTGGAAAATGCGGTGTAGTACTTAGCCTTTTCGGTCAGTGGTATCTGCCAATAACCTTTAGTTAAGTCTATCTTACTAAATATAGTTGCGTTGGATAGACGTGGCAGTAAGTCGTCGATAAGTGGATGTGGTTCGCTGTCAACTATAGTCTTAGCATTTAATTTTCTATAATCAACACATAGTCTGATGTTATTGTCCTTCTTCCGGACAATCACTAATGGAGAAGAGAATGGCGAATTACTAGTCTCAATGATTCCCAGAGACAACATCTGTTCAAGTTCCTTAGTAGTTTTAGCAAGGAAATGTAAAGGAACAGAATAGGGATGTACACGAATAGGTGTATCATCATTGAGAGTAATGTCATGACTGATAGCCGATGTGCGACCCGGGACGTCGGTCAATACATCTGGATAAGATTGTAATAGATTAGCAATCTGTAGACGCTGTTGCGGTGTAACCGTTGAAGAGATGGTTACATCCCGCCAAGATTCAGTAGGTTGAACTACTGGTACCGGTAACGGTAACTGTACCTCAGGAAAAGAAGATTCTTCTTCCTGGATGACAGATAAGTTAGAATAATAACAAGTAGATACTGTGTTGTCATCTAGTTCATGAAAAATTGACTGTAAGTGTTCAGGACGTGTATGAAATTGCTTGAGCATGTTAATATGAAATATCTTTTTGTGTCCCTTGATATCTAAGACGTAATCAACGTCGGAAATTTTATCAATGACTTTGTAAGGACCATTCCAAGATATCAATAATTTATTGTTATTGTGAGGAAGTAACACATAAGCCTCGTCGCCTGGGAATAATTGGCGTAATCGTCGAGACCTATTTTGTAGAGATCGAGCCTTAGCTTTTGCAGCCTCAGAAGAAGCTGTTGCCAACTGGCAAGACTCAATAATGTTCTTCCGAAGATTAATCACGTACTCGTAAGATGACTGAGTGTCCTGAGTCATCTCCGCGTCAATTAATAAGTCTTTTATTAGTCCCATAGGACCTCTTGGGGGAGCACCAAAAACTAATTCAAAGGGAGAGAAGCCAGTTTGTTCATGCGGTACCTCCCGATAAGCAAATAGAACAGCTGGGAGTGCTCTGTCCCAGTCATGAGGGTGCTTAGCAGTAACCTTATGTAGTAGTTGTTTAAGTGTACGGTTAAGTCTTTCAACCGCACCATTGCTCATAGGATGATAAATACTACTTAAATTCCTATCAATGTTCCAAGTTTTCATGACTTCCTTCATGGTGTCAGATATAAACTGTGACCCATGGTCTGATAAAAGTTTTCTAGGAAACCCTATTCTAGAAAAGATGAGATGTAGTGCATCAGCTACATCTGTGGTAGTGGTGGTCTTTAATGGGATAGCTTCTGGCCATCGTGTGCACAAATCAATGCACGTAAGGACGAATCTATGTCCTCTGGCCGATGGTAGCAATGGACCAATAATATCTATTGCCATCTTGTCAAACGGTCTTACTGAGATATCGCAAGCCTGAATAGGCGCCGTGTGAAAAGCTCCACGTGCTTTCACTTCTTGGCATGTAGTACAGGAACGTACATACTGCGAAATATCTCTTGACACTCCTGGCCAAAAGAATGAAGACAGTACTCGAGATCGTGTTCGAGTATATCCCATATGTCCAGCACAATGTGAGTCATGTGCATGTTGAAGAATGTACCGTCTAAAAGTATACGGGACCATAACTTGTTGTTTCATTTGTGATTTGTCATTAGAACATCTAATCAATATGTCATTTTTAATAACAAAAACAATGTTTGTTATTATTACCTGAGGATAGATTGTCAACTTTATCAACCAGCTTAAAAATTTTTTTTAAAGATTTATCCTCTTTTTGTTTGGTTGCAAATGTTTTCCCTGTCAATAGGTGAATTGACTACAAATTCCTCTTGGTTGTCTGCATCCATTTTATTATCATCAACTTTCTCCATGAGTTGAGTCTGCGCTCTAGTCGTCACGGCGTTTCCAGTGCATAGGTTATGTTTCTCCCATTCTATAATCTCATCTGGAGTACAATCTTTACTGCCGTGTATACGACCAACCATCAGATCAGCTATAGGCTTTTTTAGCATACATACTTTTACGTTCCCTGTGAAAAAAGGTGTGTTAACATGAATAATAGCTGTGGGGTAAAACTCAATAGTTCCCCCAAAAGTCATGCAACGGACATATTCCCCCGTTGCACAGCTAGGATGTACCAGCGACTGTCGTACACCAATCGTTGTGGATCCTGAATCCCTCAGCACTGAGACGACGGATCCATTAACTAATCCCCTGTTAAAAATTAGTAGGCCTGTTCCATCGTTGACTGCAAGACCTACCTCTGGTGTAATATGTCCGCAGTTAAGCACTGTTTCTTTCGCCTTCTGAAAAATAAGATTGCATTGTTGGCAACTATTTGCCACATTATAATTAATAGCAAAACATGCAGCAGAAGACTGTGTTGTATTATTGTCAAGTGGGACCTGAGCTATAGGGGTAGTATTATTTGTAACTGCCGCCCCTGTATTATGGTTGTAATGAGATGATCCCCGAGAATGAGATCGATTCCGAGTATAATTGTTAGAATTATCTCGTCGTCCTCTATAGTAACTATTATCTCGATGTCTCGAGCCATGATTATTACCATTCCAGTTACTATTATTATTGGGAGTATGTGATCGATTATAATTAGTGTTATGTTGACCATTGTGGTAGTTTGTTTGAGGTGAATAATTTCTATCTCGTGATCTACCTCTGTTGAACTCATTTTTATTGTTGAAATCATTATTATGTCCCTTCTGAAAGTTAACATTGTGATTTCTTTGGAACCTGCTTCTGTCTACACTGTGATGTCTTTGTTTGTTATTATGATTGTAGGCCATATTAGACGCCACAGGTAGAGGTTCTCTTAATGAGGAGTTAGAAATGGTTGCATTCGGATGTGCCGAACAGTAGTTTAAAGAAATTTTTTCTAACTCGTCCATAGTACCTGGTTTACGCTCCTGCAAATATGCAAAAAATGGCTGGCTAACCGAAGATAATACCTTATCCCGTAGTAGTAAATCAACTAATTTGTCGTATGATTTGTTGACTTCTGCCAGTTCAACCCATCTATTAAATGTATTGCGTATGTTCGCAATGAATCCTGCAAAATCTTTTGGAGATTCAGGTAAAATTCCCTTAAATTTCAACCTACAGTGTTCCTCGTCCAGGTGAAACCTTCGTAAAAGCAAGGACTTAATAGCACCGTAGTTATTTGCTATTGATGGGTCAGCATTTTGAGAAGCCGTCAATGGTTCTCCAACCAAGAATTCATTTAACTTGAGTACCCATGACTCTTCAGGCAAATGGTTAGTTTTGCAAGTCTGTTCAAAACGTGACAGGAACGATGAAAGGTCGTCCACGTTCAAGTTGAGAGAGGGTAATTTAAAGTTGTAGAAATGTTTAGTTTGGCTGGATGATGATCCATTTTGTGCGTTATTATTCTGGTTTGCATCAGCACTTTGTGCTTGTAATCTTGCTGTCTCCAATTTAATACGCGCCAATTCCATTTCTTGTTGTAAAATAATTTCCTCTCGTTTCAATTTATTCTCTTCTTCCTGTCTGGCGATTGCTCTTTGCTCTTCTCTTTCACGTTGAGCAATCTCTCTCAATCTATTTTCCTTGTCAATTTGCTTCATCTCACGTTCTGCTTCCTCTTTCTTTAATGCAGCCTTTTGTTCCTCTTCCTCTTTCTTTAATGCAGCTTTTTTCTCTGCTTCTTTTCTTTCATGTTTTTCCAGTTCTGCCTCAGCAAACTGACGAAGTTCTTGAGATTTATAACCATATTCCCTACCAATTTTAACGAAATGGTCTATAGTAAGCATTTTGACTTTTATCTGTAAGTAATTATTGATAATTACTGATTAAAATAGTCAATAGTAGCTTCAGAGTAATTATTATACTTACTCAACTTAGAAATATTCAATATAAATAATCACAATAGTACTGAACTCTAATGTCTAAGTTCAACTAATAGACAATATTTTGTAACAATATTGTATCTAAATAATACTATATCATAAATAGTTATGATATCTGTTAACTATTATGTAATTACTTCACACAATTAATCTTAATATCCAATAATGTTGGGTATGATTCCTAGTAATTATATTGTTGAATGTACTAAGTCACTCTCTTAGTACCAGAAAAGTATATTAAATAATATACAATGGGTCTATTACCTCAAAGGTAGACTATAAGATTATTTTATTTGGTCAATATATATATTATATTATTATGCCCTAGGCATCTCTGATAAATTGTAGTGCTACTTTCTTGGACTATCACTGCATAATTATGCAATGTCCCATATTAACCTTAAATATCAGAAAAAATTAATTAAATTAAATTACAAGTGTATTATTGCATATAATATCATATTATTAATGTAGTATTTAACATATATCATGAGGACAAACAAAACAATGATGCAACTAAAGGGTACAAACAATGTTAAGACGCAAACAAGACATTTTCACAATTAAAAATGAATTTATGAACTAAATAAAACAAGCGGAAGTGTCACAAGCCAAATGAAGGGTCAAGGTCTGACCCGAGGTCAACTTAATATTCAAAGTACACAAAAAAAAAAATGACTGCAAAAAATGATGACATCACAGGACTCATAACGGACGACCATTTAACAATCATCAAATAAATGATAGTAAGAGGAGACTGGACGAAATAGTTAACGAACATGGTACAGAAACTGAATAAAATTGTTAACTGAGTACGAATAAAATACACCAGTTATCTACGGAACGGTACAGCTAACACAAATCGTCAAACGACAGCAGATTTGGACAGATAGTCCAATGGCAAACCTCAATGGGGCTTCCAAAAGTGCAATCGTTTAACTGCCCTAAGAAACGACCGAAATCAATTCAGGCATCGTGAGAGCCACAGAATCTAATTTCGGTTCATCCTCCCTACCTCCCACGAATTAACAACACATTAAGACAACAAAAAGTACATTAAACATAGGTAAAAACATGCCGATGTAGGCAGAGGGCATGGACTCAGTTAGCACTGTTTGCAATAACAACAGTTAAACACCTAGACTTATCTTTTCCGTTGCTTAGATCAGTGCTAGAGGTCGTCAACAGCTAGGCCTGTGCCTTTGACTGTCTGCTCCTGATGGGCAGGCAACGGTAGTCCATCTTGTGCATCTTGATCAATTTGAAGCGAACTAGAGAGGCGTTGAAAAGATGTCTTCTTCACTGCGACAATGCAACAGTGACGTCATGTTGCTATTCATGATCACGTGCGTCACGTCAGCTTCGTAATGGTCATGTGATCGAAACTTGATCGTAAATATTTCATTCGAAAGTCATGAAAAAAAATTTTTGTTTTTGGTTGTTTTTCGTCCCCACATACCGGCCACCACTGTTGCATGGTGGCTTGCTCTGAACAATGTTCCATGTGATATGAATAAAACAATTATAAATTTCTGGCCATTGTTTTTTCTTTGATATGTTAGTTTTTTTATTCAGTGATAGTGCATCGTGCCTTCGATGGAAGATTAAGCGAATGCGGGGGTGGAAGATTCCGAACAATACTTGAACCTTGGAATACGATTGATTTGATAAGTCATTTCATTGAGTCCATACATTTAATTCACAGTTGTACACACAGGATGATCATTTCAAATAGGAGTAGAGCATAAGTCCATATAAGTCATGCATAATTTAATCAATAACGTAGACTGCTGGTTTACGTGTCAATGTCCGTTTAAGGATACAATGCAGTATTGTCGTCAGAACATCACAGCTATATGCACGCGCAGCTAGACATGGCTACCTGCCGACAGTGAGACTGCGAGTCTGAATATTTCATATGAATTTGACGATTATTCTCATCCTTCTGAGGATTCTAGTTAATTACTAACCTCCATAAATTTTCCTCTCATATAGAGTTCTAGGACTGACCCTGGTCCATCAAAAAATGCATATATATGGCTATATCATGCCATTGAATTGGAAGGTTAGAAAAAAACGCAGCTATTCAGCTTGGCGGTCAAGTAACAAAGGGTAGCGTTTCTTAGTTACCGACTGTGACCCAAACAACGCTATACACGTCATAATCGATCGTGTATGGAGCGTTCAATAATTGAAACATCTATCGCAATATATTAAATGCCTTAACCTTTACCATTGCACGTCTGATAACCTTTAGCAGACGGCGTTAATATCATATACCGTATCATTATCAAACCAAAACCACCCAAGCCTAAATCTCCCAAACGGGGACGTTCTACCGGAGTCACCTCCCTATCCCTCAAAACACTCATTATGCTCTTTTCACTTCAACTAACAAAGACATATAGTCCCTTTCAACAATTATATTTAACTTTCTTAAACCATTTTTAAAGAATGTAGATGTGCTTTCATTGACTATAAGAAGGCTTTTGGACCGAGTCCATGTGTGCTGTCCCCCTGCCTATTTAATTTATACACCGAAAAAATTTTCAAACAGATACAGGAAATACCAGGACTGAACATCAGTGGAAGGTCAATAAACAACCTTAGATATGCAGATGATACCGTGTTGTTAGCTGAAAGCGAACAGGAGTTACAGGAACTAGTGAAGCAAGTGAACAGTATAAGTCATGAATATGGACTCGACATTAATATTGAGAAAACAAAAACTATGATAATTAGCAAAACAGACGATAAACCCACATTAAAGATAAGCGTAAATGGGAAATCCTGGAACAAGTCAAGAGCTACGTATATCTCGGTCATATAATAACAGAAGATGGCAGATGTGAAACAGAAATCAAGAAGAGAATAGGAATGGCCAAAGCTACATTCAACAACATGAAACATATACTGACATCCAAACAGTTATCTCACAAATTAAAACTGATAATCATAAAGTGTTATATATATTCTGCATTTCTGTATGGTGCAGAAACATGGACGATGAATAAGCAGTTGGAAGAAAGAATTGAGGCTCTTGAAATGTGGATATATAGAAGAATGGGGCGTATCTCATGGAAAGAGATGAAAACAAATAAGGAGGTCCTAGAAAATCTAGGTATGAAAAGAGAACTAATGAGGGAGGTCAAAGTTAGACAGCTAAAATACTTTGGCCACATAAAAAGGCATAACACCTTGCAGAAGACCATAACAGAAGGGAGAGTTGAAGGCAAACGTGCAAGGGGAAGACAGCGCTATAAGTGGGAAGACAACATCAAGAGATGGACAGGAAAGAGTCTATCAGAGTGCACCATCAAGACAAGAGACAGAAGACGTTGGAGATCCATTACAGCCAACCTTCGTTGTGGAGATGGCAACTGATGATGATGAAACCATTTTTCCGTACTCTCTTTCATTCTTAAAATCCAAAGCTACCGATCTCATGAGCAATCACAAATTTTGGAGAGGACATTTAATACAGCGTTTGAAGTACATATATCACCAAGAGCTGACAGTGGATCAAAGTCAAGTCTAGTCTAAGTATATCTATCACCAAGAGCTGACGCTCAGTGACAACGGATCAGAGTCAAGTCAAGTCAACGTATATGTAATATTAATATAGCAATTTAAAATACCCCGTCTTTTACGGGGTGCCTCTGAGGAGACAAAGAATAAAACTGCTGCAGCCTCAAACATAATGTAAGAGGCGATTAATATGAGGCTGGCAACCTCATCTTGTAAAATAAACTTCCACAGAAAGAACTGCTGCACGAGCACGTGATTTCTCACGGTAGACATCTTGTATATTGACCAGCTGCAGTTGGAGCTCCACGCTCTGTAAAGGGCGTAAAGGAAAATGATGATGAACATAAAATGTCATTAGAGGAAACTAATAATAGGTTGTGATTGGGGCAGGCAACTAATAATAGGTTGTGATTGGGGCAGGCAACTAATAAGAGGTTGTGATTGGGGCAGACAACTAATAAGAGGTTGTGATTGGGGCAGGCAACTAATAAGAGGTTGTGATTGGGGCAGGCAACTAATAAGAGGTTGTGATTGGGGCAGGCAACTAATAAGAGGTTGTGATTGGGGCAGGCAACTAATAAGAGGTTGTGATTGGGGCAGGCAACTAATAAGAGGTTATGATTCTGGCAGGCAACTAATAAGAGGTTGTGATTGGGGCAGACAACTAATAAGAGGTTGTGGTTGGGGCAGACAACTAATAAGAGGTTGTGATTGGGGCAGGCAACTAATAAGAGGTTGTGATTGGGGCAGGCAACTAATAAGAGGTTGTGATTGGGGCAGGCAACTAATAATAGGTTGTGATTGGGGCAGGCAACTAATAAGAGGTTGTGATTGGGGCAGACAACTAATAAGAGGTTGTGATTGGGGCAGGCAACTAATAAGAGGTTGTGATTGGGGCAGGCAACTAATAATAGGTTGTGATTGGGGCAGGCAACTAATAAGAGGTTGTGATTGGGGCAGACAACTAATAAGAGGTTGTGATTGGGGCAGACAACTAATAAGAGGTTGTGATTGGGGCAGGCAACTAATAAGACGTTGTGATTGGGGCAGGCAACTAATAAGAGGTTGTGATTGGGGCAGGCAACTAATAAGAGTGTGTGATTGGGGCAGGCAACTAATAAGAGGTTGTGATTTAGGGTAGGGAGGCAACTAATAAGAGCTTGTGATTGGGGCAGGCAACTAATAAGAGGTTGTGATTGGGGCAGGCAACTAATAAGAGGTTGTGATTGGGGCAGGCAACTAATAAGAGGTTGTGATTGGGGCAGGCAACTAATAAGAGGTTGTGATTGGGGCAGGCAACTAATAAGAGGTTGTGATTGGGGCAGGCAACTAATAAGAGGTTTTGATTGGGGCAGGCAACTAATAAGAGGTTGTGAATGGGGCAGGCAACCTCTTCATGGAAAATTAACTGCAACAGAAACCATTGCTGTAAGAACACATGAGTGTTTTAGTGCAGGCTAATTCTACTGCTCCGGGGTCGACCCAGCCTCAGCCTCATGAATTGGGTACCAGAGCTACTCTGGGAAGGTTAAGGCGGCCGGCGTGATGCTGACCACATCTCCTCTAGTGTGCCGATGGTCAAGAAAATACGGGCTTAACACCGTATTCCCAATATTCCTCAAAGGGCGTGTCACGTGATCCTTGACCTATACTTAATTCTAGGGAAGCCAACGGCAATGGTGGTTCATTGGTTCATTAGGAGAAAAAAAGAGAATGATGATTGATGATGCGGACATAAAGTATTAAGGACATCATCGAGAGACAGGCGAGAAAATAGGAAGATTACGGACTTGTCAGAGTGTGATACCACAAGCACAAGACATATGTTTGGATATCGGACTGCAGGTAACTTTTAATGTTGAGACAGCATCTTAATTTTCAATCTTTATTTACCAAGATTTTCACCACCAGCGTCCCTCATCATCAGTATCACTTATATTCGTATTTTCGAAACGACATCATCTCCTATTTCGTTCTTTATGTTGTTACATGGATCTCTTCAGCCTAGGATACCTTGGTCACTTGACTGGACAAAGGCAACTTCAAGTGATCACCCATCTCGCCTAGGTGGCGTTCACCGTGTTGGATCCAGTTTACAACGCCCATTGAGGCAATATGGGAATATGGTTGTTAGGCCACAAGATTTTTCTTTACCATCGGTACACTAGGGGGTGTTGTGGTCAGGCATCACGCCGACCGCCTTAACCTTCCCAGAGTTGCTCTCGGCGTCTTGTAGAGCAGCCAACAAATTGTCTCCAATCGACTCAGTTCGACAGCCATTCTTCTTCGGTGTGGTGCAACCTTCAAACAGAAAGTGTTTTTCTTCTGTTTTTTAAATATGAGTTTTGCCTCGCGTTGGCGTGGTGCGTCTCGTTACACCTGGACACAAGGTCCGTTGGTTATATTGGGGCGCGAGTCCTAATATAAAAGACTTTGTGGTCTGATGGTAAACAAAACGTTCTTATTCTAACAAATAGACCCTGAGATAATACGCTACTTGAACATCCACAACAAGGAGTTTGAATCAAGAGTTAGAATTGAACAAGTCTGCAGATGAAATAGTTAGCCTGACACTGTTTACACTAAACAAAACTTCACAGTTCAGAGGAAAATTACACATCTACAATGTTAGAATATTCAGCTCAAATTCCAGAAAGGGTTTTCATACGCAGGAAAGGCATGGTAAACAATAAAAACAGATACTTAAAATTTTTCTCAGCTTACTTTCTGTTTTTCTTTTCAAAAAATGAATTCAATATGTTTAACATTTAAGACAAGGCCAACGGCTCATAGCTGTATAGAACATGCCAATACAATTTGCAGTAGGGCAGGAGACAATGCAACGAAAGTGGAGATCGATTGGACAAACAGAGACAATTCTGCTTAGAAAACTTAGGAAAACTGTTGACATAGAACACACTGGGAAGGTGAAAAATGAGAAAGGCCACTTGAGAGATAGTAGTAATACCCGGACAGTAATTATTGAGGGGCAGGGGAGGTAAGTATACACTGCTAAGAAATTACCCGCTAGTGAGTTACTGTCCATTTCTTCTGTTCCTAATAGTGTCACATACATGCAGAAAGGTTTAACAATAACAGATCTCCAAGAAAAATTTAGGCACTAATTTATTCACCAGACATGTATCTAGTTTTAAGTTGTTCTTTCTTTATTCGCACTAATTTAACGACTTCACAAACTTGCATCTGTTTCTAAAATTTATCGGATAGAGCCCGGTAAAACAACCACTTGACAACGTACGAGTACGACAGAGAAAAGATAACGTTTGGATACAACTAGAACTTAGAAGAAACAGAAGATGTAAAATGTGTTTAAGCAAAAACGTTTAATGTAAATTGTATTCAAAACTAAATATATAGGTCAAAGCGTTTAAGGTGAAGTGTTTATAAGAGAAAGGTTTACTGTTAACTGTATATAAGACAAAGGTTTACTGTTAACTATTTATAAGACAAAAGGTTACTGTTAACTGTATATAAGACCAAGATTGACTGTTAACTGTATATAAGACAAAAGTTTACTGTTAACTGTATATAAGAGAAAGGTTTACTGTTATCTGTATATAAGACAAAAGTTTACTGTTAACGGTATATAAAACAAAAGTTTACTGTTAACGGTATATACGACAAAGCGTTTACCTTAAACTTCATGTCAAACGAAACGTAGATTATAAATTGAAAATAAGACGAAAAGTTTACTATAAAATGTATATCAGACAAAAAATTTACTGCAAACTGTACATAAGAGAAAATTTTACTATATACTGTATATAAGACAAAAAGGTTTGTTATAAAATGTTCACAATATAAAAGATTTATTATAAACTGTATTTAAGATAAAAACGTTTCATTGTAAACTGTTATACAAAGACAAAATGTTTAATGTAAAACTGTTTACAAGACACGTTTAATGTCAAACTGTTTGTAAGATGAAATGTTTGCTATAAGCTGTATACAAAAACAAAATGTTTACTATAAGCTGTATAAAAAACAAAATTTTTACTATAAACTGTATAAAAAACTAAAATTTTTACAATAAACTGAATAAAAAACAAAAATGTTTAATATAAGCTGAATAAAAAACAAAAATGTTTAATATAAGATGTATGAAAAACAAAATGTTTAATTATAAGATGTATAAAAAAACAAACTAAATGTTACAATAAACTGTATAAAAAAACAAAAAATGTTTAAAAATAAAGCTGTTAAAAATATATTTACTAGAAACTGTATAAAAAAACAAAATGTTTACTAGAAGCCGTTATAAAAAACTAAATGTTTACAAATAATAACTGTATAAAAAAAACAAAATGTTTAATATTAAACTGTATAAAAAACAAAATGTTTAATATAAGCTGTATAAAAAACAAAATGTTTAAAATAAGCTGTATAAAAAACAAAAATATTTACTATAAAACTGATAAAAAACAAAATATTTACTATAAAAACTATATAAAAAACAACTAAATATTTACTATAAGCCGTATAAAACATACTAAATGTTTACATATAAAACTGAATAAAAAAACAAAATGTTTAAAAATAAGCTGTATAAAAAAAAAATACAAATATTTACTATAAGCTGTATAAAAAACAAAATGTTTACTATAAGCCATATAAAAAATACTAAATGTTCACAATAAACTGAATAAAAAAAACAAAATGTTTAATATAAGCTGTATAAAACACAAAATGTTTAATATCAGCTGTATGAAAAACAAATGTTTAAATATCAGCTGTATAAAAAAAACAAATGTTTACTATAAGCTTTATAAAAAACAAATTTTTACAATAAAACCTGTATAAAAACAAAATGTTTAATATAAGCTGTATGAAAAACAAAATGTTTAATATTTTAAAACTGCATAAAAAATTCCAAAATGTTTAATATAAGCTGTATATAAAAACTAATCTGTTTACAATAAACTGTAGAAAAAACAAAATGTTTAATAAAAGCTGTATAAAAAACAAAATGTTTAAAATAATATGTATAAAAAACAAAAATGCTTACTATAAACTTTTTAAAAAAACAAAATGTTTATATATAAGCGGTAATAAAAAATAAAATATTTACTATAAACTGTATAAAAAAACAAAACTTTTGATATGAACTGTATAAAAGATAACATTTTTTACTGTAAACTGTATATAAAGAAAAAGTTTACTAGATATTTACATCTCTCTTTTTCCTGTTGCTAAATGACCATCATATACTGGACTGTTTTTAATTATCCTTGCATCGTTAAACAGAAAGGTTTGGCCATGTCTGCAGAATGGGAGAAATGATCGGCTACCACGACAAGCATGGGAAACAAAGAGCCAGGGATCCAGACCCAGGACGACCCCCAGAGTCCGCTGGGAGGATCAAATAACATTAGACAATCTTTGAAGGACCGAGGACTAGAATGGAACCAGGCCAGGAGGAAGACAGCTGATAGGATAGTCTGGCGCTCTCTCTTCCAAACCTCTACACCTCACAGTAGAAGGGGAACGACTATAGTAAGTAGTTAAACACGAAAGTAAACACCAAAACTGATAAACACAAATCTAGGGGACAGAATTAACAGACAGACCATAATCATTTGTGCCAGTGGGTGCGTGGCACTGTAAGAAGATATATAAAGAAACAAAAAAACAAAAAAACACATAAATCCTTCTGTTTATAAAATCTATACATCCTTCTAAAACACATTTTGGTTTAACCTCAGTTTATTGTGCTTCGGCCTTTATTAGGTCACATCTTGTCGCAAATAGGGTTAGGTTATAATTTTAGGGGTAATATCTATACATCCTCCTAACTTTCGTTGAACCTCAGTTTACTGTGGGTCGTTCCCTTTTAGGTCATCTTGTACCAAACAAGATCTAGGCTTAATTTTAGGGGGGTAATACCATAATAACATATACTCCTAACAAAACTTTTGGTTGAACGAACCTCAGTTTACAGATGTGTCGGCCATTTTAGGTCATCTTGTCGCAATCACGGTGGACTTAATTTTAGGGAAGTATACTAAATTAAGAGTGATATTACGTGTTTATTTAAAGAGAATGACGGTTATGTGTTGATCGGTTAGGATTTAGGCTTAGGGTTAGACGGAAATGTAGCCGCCTAATCGTTATACTTTTAATCATAACCCAAACTCTGTTTGCGACATAATGGCCGACCGCACAGTAACTGTGGTTCAACCTATGTAGTGAAATACTTTCTAATCCAACATATATAAATTCAGAAAATATAATGTGATGCGCCAACGAAGTAATTACACTCGAAAGAAAGAAGAATGGTGGAAAGACGCAGTGCTTTTCACAATAGCGTGAATACGCTCTGGTTTGTTGTGAGAACGCCATAATGTACTTGAACTAGAAACCCCTTTTTCTACTTTGTCTGCATGAAACTGTAACGTTACGATAGTAAAAGGCCATCTCACGCGTTGCTAAAAATTAAAACTGGTACTTGTATTTCTTAGAACGATGATCTTGATACTCCAAAACTGCATAAGGGACCTAAGATACTAATACTATCATTACTGTCATTATTACCCACTACGTTAACCTAAAAAGACCAGGTCTGGCTTTGATGAGAGAGAGTGAGAGATGCACGGGAGGAACGCAATGCAATTGTAACCACGTCTCGTCTCGCGATTAAAAATGTGAACGCCAATCACACAGCGAAAGGCATGAAGACCCCTGATTTTTTTTTTCAAAAATAAACAGTAAATATAAAAAACACTATACGATACGATGTTAGGTTATCTGAATACAGGTTTAAGCTCTTATTTGAAAACCTGACATACTACAGAGTTATGTCTAAGCTCCTGGACATTTAGTTCTGACAGATACAGGAGACATCCCTTGGTAGGGAAGTGGAACGGGTGGTAAATAGCCAATTCACGGACAATCTTCGAAAAATTACATATTTTGAACGAAGCCCACTTAGCCCATTTAAACTTTAAAGTTTTTTGTGTGCCCTTAGAACTTTGCTGACAAAGATTAATGTTTTATGTGTTACGCACAAATAGTCTAGTAATTAAAAAAAAAACAAAATGTTTAATGACAAAATACTATAGTGGGGTTGTCTGACAGCACACATGAATCATATTTGCTTCATAATGGTTATGTTTGAAAAACACTGGCTTTAGGGGAAAATGAGGCCGCGCGCGCGCGTAGAAGTTTGATGATTTAAAAGATTAACCGTGATACAACGTTAAAATTACTCCAAAGATAAAATGTAGGGATAAAAATAATGCGTAAGCTACTAGAAGACATGATCGCCCATGCCGCGGGTCACTACCCGCCATGGAAACTAACTTGTTAGACGTGAAGGCAAAAACGTTTACCCTTGGGACGGGATGAGAACGGAGATCAAAAGAAAAAAATATGACTGAACACGTGCTTGAAACTAGCAAGGCTAAAAAGACGCAATTGGTGGGGAAAGGAAAAAAAAATTAACGTCCCCAAGTTGACACAAGGTAAAGAAATGGACAAAAGGGACCTTAGCTATTATACGCAACAGTCATTTCTTGGACGCTTTTGCGATACTTCGTCCTTTATTTGAATTCAGCGGCAAACGCATTACAGAAGATGCTCGAACATATTTCAAAAAAAAAAACTTACCTTGAAAAGTAACTTTTTCTTAATAATAATGTTAGGAGTATAAAACCTAGCTGGCCTGATGGCCCATCTTGAGCAGAGAAATAATATGCTTTCATTTATACAGACGGATAGATAATAATGAAGATATTGACAAAAGACTGTGTTGTTCATATCAGCGAGCGACTGCATTGAAACAAAAAAATGTCACTAATTTTCAAAAACTGCGACCTTGAGACTCAAGTGCTAAAATCTAGTTGGAATGAAAGAGAGGGAATGTGGTGGAGAATTGTGGCTAAAAATAACTTTAAAGGCAAAATTGTGTAGGGGACGGCAGAGTTGGTTTAAAAAACAAAATGTGTTTTTGTAAAAAACGCAAGTAGAGACAGACGGACCAACAGACAATAATACATACTTGACTGAGGTATGACTGAATTGACTTTTGTTAGGAGGTTTGAATTTGAAAAGGGGGAAAGGCGGTGATTGGCCATAGATGATCATATTATCGGCGCTCAGACGCGCATTTTTGCCATTTAACTAAAAGCTGTCCAGTAGAAGACACAGTAAATAATTCAGTGGTGTATTTCCCAAAAAGCTATTCCATATTTAGAGGGACGCCATACTAGAGCCAGCAGCTCAGCTGAGTTTTGCTAGCATATAACTGTGTTCTCTATTCATAATTCTGGTAAGACTGAAAGTATTTCTTTATATATTTTAATATTGTTTAATGTTTCGAGTGATTTGATACTACCATATCAAAATCTATCCCTTACAACAAGTAAGGATTTGCTCTAGACTAACCAGCCCCAGTTCAGGGTCTAGAGACAAACAAAATACATAAACTCCAGCAAGGATTATGAAGGGCGGATCAAGTGTTGAGATCAGTGGAACATATCACCTATCCTATTCAATGGCAGGAAGCTGATGAACATATTTCAGAATCTGTAGTCTTGGGGAACTTATACTATGTGAAACCAACTTGGTAAGATGTGCTGTATGGTCAGAGAGATCTGACCCCGTCTATGTGGTGTTGTTGTGTAGTGTTGTATGTAGAGGTGGCTCAGGAGGTAGAGTTCTGACACATGACCCAATACTTTTATTTCAGAACTGTGAGTTTTTTATTTGGCACCAAAGTGGTGTCAAATGCTGTGTTGTAGAATACAAGTGTGGACCCGTGCAGTATAGCATTTTGGCAGAGCAGCCTTTTATTGCCCCCAAGCACGGAGAGACAGGGCCACCAGATTCCAGCACCAGAACTACTCAGTCAAGATACGTGAGCGTCTGGCCTGCTGGAAATTCACCAACTTATTTTATAAATAACACACCAACCATATTTCCATCAACTAGAACATACCCTGTTGGGAAATAAACTTGTATTCCTCCCATCAGTAAATGGACAATGTGTGGTAGACATAGACTGGGAGTGATGAAGCCACCCCAACAGCACATCCATTTATCATTCTCCCAGATAAATTACAAATATAAACAGTAGTAATATTAACTAGTCTTGTAAAATACATATGTGCACACCTTTCAATTATTATGCCATATATTCATGCATTTCATTCATAAATTCAAAACCTTTCATATGTTCTGACCAAAATAAAACCTTGGTTCAGAACAAATAAATTTAAAGAAAATTTACTATCAAAATTTTACTCAGCTTGAGTTAGTTCAGTGTGTTATAAAATTTTATTAATATTATTAGACTTATTAATTATCTGTGTGTGTGTGTATGCAATCTACCACAACACATTACATATCAGTACCCTAGATTTTTAACGTAGCCACATTCATTAGAAAAAAAAAGATATGTGTGAGGTTGTAAGTGGTAGCAAGAAGGGCCTTCTGTAAATTCACAGCTACATTTATCTCAGGAGCCTTCACAGCTGACCTCATGCATCACACTAGGTAATATCACAACCATACAGTACCATCAAATCCACTACAAAGTTAGATACGATTTGATTGGCTGTAGTAATATGTAAGGCGAAACCTTATTAGTCGAACTGCAAATACTATTATTGTTGTTAATGGCAACGTGTAGGATGGGTAAATTTTTTTCAAAGGCTCTTGTAAACATGGTCTCTTTGGTTAGAACGTTCGATATAGTCAAATAGAAGCGTCAGTTCAGGGCCAGTTTTGAAAATAAATTTTGTGAGAATCAAGTGCGTTGAGATCAAGCTAATATTTTTCTAATAAAAGCCTGGGATAAGGCAGATCAAAATTGTGCCAGAATTCATCGCCAGTCAACGTTACTTGTGTATATTTCCTTGAATTGTGGTAAGCTAGACATATTTCATATATATATATATATATATATATATATATATATATATATATATATATATATATATATATATATATATATATATATATATATATATATATATATATATATATATGAAAATTGAATATGAAATGATAAATTGTGTCTGTATGTGTGTGGTTCAGTAGCAAACAGAAGGCAAAGCCTAGATATTGCTCCACCATGTAAAAGCTTGTCAGAGAGGAGTATAACTGCATAGACCCTGGCAAAGGGGCGACCGACCCCAACCAGGCGCGTCCACGGGTGGCGGATAGTGGAACGACCTCCAGATATGGTGTGTCAGCTGCGAATTAAGTCAGCATTGCTGGACGAATAAGCAGTCGCGGACCAAACGGCGATGTCCTCCCAGCAGGACGGGGAGGGGTAACAGGTGGCCCTGATACCCCACTGAAATCCCCCATATGTCCTATGACGGGTGCATCAAGCGAGTAAGAGCCGCCATAAGCTCTAGCCACAAACCAATCTGCTGCCTTGCAGCTACCACCGGGAGATGGAAAGGTTATGGGAGACAACCCTGAACAACAAACACAACCCGGCCTGCCGAAGACGGAGTGTGTTAGCTACGGCGCAGACACCGGGAAAAATTAGGACACACACGCTTTTGCGGTATGGAGTCATGCGACAATCTCGACTTACGTCATGGCGTCGCTCCTATCAGCTACAGCCGGGGAGGAGCGGAGCCTGGCCCCTAGCCTCGAAAGGGCCCACCCAAGCAACCGGTGCCTTTGCCAACCAAATGGTCGGGGGAAGGCAAAGTAGAGCAACTGACCAACCAACCCACTATCTTACAGTGGCTCAATGGAATGCAGAAGGAGTGAGGAACAAGAAACCGGAGTTACAAGAATTCCTCAAGAAAAATAACATTGATATAATCTGCATCCAAGAAACTCACCTAAAAGATACCCAACGATTCTTTGTACGTGGATACCAATCCTTCCGCCAAGACAGGGCAAAAAGAACTAAGGGAGGAATCCTCACACTGATTAAAACCTCAATCCCAGCAGTAGAGACACACAGATCTGGTGAGGACGAACTTGAATACATAACAGTCCAACTACTGCTGCCCAGTGGAGACTTAATGATCACAAACTGCTATCGCCCTCCAACTACAACTCTGGAGCTACACAAAGTGAAGCTTGCAGCATCGAGACACCTCATTATGGGTGACTTCAATAGCCACTCACCCAGCTGGGGCTATGACGCAACAGATCCAAGAGGAGAAGAAGTGGAAGATTGGATGGTAGAGAATAAACTAATTCTAATAAACCAACCAGAGGATAAGCCCACCTTCTATTCCAGAGTATGGAAAACAACGAGCACACCAGATCTTGCTATGGCTACAGATGACATATATCGACTCACCACCAGAACAGTAAATACTCAACTTGGGAGAAGTGACCATGTACCAGTCACATTACAGATATCTGAGATAAGAAGTGCAGGAGAAATCAATATGTCTCCTAGCTGGAATTTCAAAAAAGCAAACTGGGGATTTTTTAAAGAACAAGCCGACAATTTCTGTCAGAACATTGCCCACTCAAATAACATCAATAAAAACATCTCCATCATCAGTGAGGCAATCATCCAAGCAGCAAAGAAGTCAATTCCACGAGGTAAACGACGAGACTACAAACCATACTGGAGTGACATCCTGGGAAAACTCCATAGTGAATTAAAAAAAGCACGGGAAACTATGGAGCAAAATCCCACATTAGAGAACACACAGAGGCACAACAGCAAAAAACAAGCTTTCAATGAACAAAAGAAAGCTGAAATCCAAAGGAGCTGGCACCAGAAGACCAGCAGTCTCAACATGGAAAAGGACTCAAGCAAGCTTTGGAATCTGACAAGAGTGCTAAATGAAGAAACAACAACCAGCTACTGTAAGACTGTCATCAAGGAAAATGAAAAATACCACACAGGAAAGATGGCAGCAAACATCCTGGCAGATTTCTACAAGGAAGAAAGCACCACATCACTTCCACATGCACGGATCCAAGAAGTACGTAAGGAAGTAAAAAAAATACTGAAGCACCAAAACCCAGATATCTGCATGAAGTCACCCCTTACTATGAGAGAACTCAGTGCTGCCATAACAAAACTAAAGAACAGAAAAGCTCCAGGAAAAGATGGCATCACAAATGATATGATCAAGAACCTTGGACCTGTAGCCAGGCACAAGCTCCTCCTAATCTTCAATCAGTCATGGAGTACTGGAAAATGTCCAGATCAATGGCGAGAAGCAATCATTGTTCCCATCAGAAAGAAACAAAAGGAGAAAACAAGCAAGTCCAGCTACCGACCAGTTAGCCTACTGAGCTGTCTGGGTAAGGTAATGGAAAGAATGGTGAACTCAAGATTACTGAAACATCTGGAAAAAAACCATCTGCTTGATAACACACAGTCAGCATTTAGGAAAAATCGCAGCACCGAAGACCAACTAGTATATCTAGCCCAGGAAGTAGAAAATGCCTTTCAGGAGAAAAAGAAAGTACTGGCGGTTTTTGTAGACTTGACAAAAGCCTTTGATAAGGTATGGAAAGAAGGACTCCTCCTTAAGATACTCAACAGCAAAATTGAAGGGAGAATGTTCAACTGGATACGGGACTTTCTTCGATACCGCACAGCAAGAGTAAAACTTGACGGGAAACTGAGCCATCGCGTCACTCTACAACAGGGTGTGCCACAAGGAGGAGTTATCTCCCCCACACTTTTTATCATATATATAAATGATATTGCAGAGAAACTGTCCGGGCATATCTCCAGGGCTCTTCATGCTGACGATTTTGCTGCCTGGTGTGCTGCTGAACATTTGCCTACTGCGAAGTTCAGGATGCAAGTAGCGCTAAATACCATCGGTAAATGGGCATCAGATTGGGGAGTACAGATAAACCTCTCCAAGACAGTAGCAACCTGCTTCTCTCTGTCAAATCGCCGAGAAACGATCAAACTGCAGCTAAATGGAAGTGAACTTCCAATCGAGGAAAACCCAACATACCTAGGAGTCAAGTTGGATAAGAGACTCACCTGGAAGCCACACATAAAAGCAGTAGAACAGAGAGCAATAAGAAAGCTCTCTATTATGAAGAAACTGGCTGGCACAAGTTGGGGGGCAAATACCAACATACTTAAAAAAAGTATATACAGGCACAGTCAGACCTGTACTTGAATATGGCATGTCAGCCTGGGCCACAGCATCTAAAACAAACACAGAATGTCTAGGGAAAGTGCAAAATTCAGGCCTCAGACTAATCACTGGAGGGATGAAGACTTCTCCAATCCAGGCAATGGAGCGATACACCAACATCCGCTCTCTTGATGACAGACGTGAGGAAAAGGTATTCACTCACAGTGAGAAGCTTCTACGAATGCCAAGTCATCCAATGCATGCCAAACTCCATAGTGTGACAAAGAACAGGCTGAAAAGAACAAGCTTCCTAAACATCTCCAAACATCTGCATCGATGCCATGAAGACCTCCTTCCAAATCGATCTACTGAGATTGAAATGTTAATTGATTACGAGGAGCCAGACGACTGCCATGGAAATATATCTATCATCACAGAAGTCCCTGAAATAAAAAAGAAAGGCCACATGACCCCTCAACAACTAAAAACTTTGGCTCAAGAAATGATTGAAGAAAAGTACAACCCGAAGGAGTGGACACATGTATACACAGATGGATCTGCTGAGGGGGCAGTAAAGAACGGTGGAGGAGGCATTTTTATAAGATTCCTAAATGGAAAGATTATCCGAAAGGCCTTCCCAACTGGAAAGATCTCCTCCAATTTTAGGGCAGAAGCTATGGCACTACTGCAAGCCCTGAAGATCCTCACCAGACCCGAACAGCAGCCACAAGCTAAGATAGTAATCTTCACTGACTGCAGGTCATTACTTGAATCAATACAAAACACCAGAAATGATAACATGATGAATGAGATCAGATCTGAGCTTAACATCATCCAAAGGTCATCAACCATTGCCCTCCAGTGGTTACCTGCCCATTGTGGAATCGCTGGTAATGAGAAAGCAGATGCTCTATCAAGAAGTGGCAGTAAAATGGAACAATACAGCCACCCATTGCCCTATCGGGAAGCAAAAACCATCATCCACAACAAGTACAAAAATCAGTGGAAGGAGGAAGGGGATATATACAGCAGAGATGACCCAATCCACCACCTAAACAGACACCAACAGACGACAATTTTCCGCCTGAGAACTGGTCACTGCAGATTACTTGGACATCTCTATCGCCTCAAGATATCCCACACGAATGAATGCCCATGTGGAACTGATATCCAGACTCCAGAACACATTCTCCAGAACTGTCCAACCCATGATAAATTGCGACGTGCGACCTGGCCAAAAGGTGATGAGCTCCAGCAGAAGCTATGGGGCTGCCGCGCCGACCTGGAAAAGACTGTGGACTTCGTCCTGGCGACAGGCCTGCAGATTTAGCATGACTAAAAACCGAACGCAAAAGAAGAAGAAGAAGACTGCATAGGCATATATGGGATTGCCAAATAGTACCATGACACCTATCCTATTGTATACAAGGAATTAACGCTGGAATTGCAGAGGCGTTGTAACCATTAGGGAGAGGAATACTGGTATATATTGTCACACGAGAAGCTAGCAGTTGGCCTACAGCGCTGAACTCTGTGTTTGTAATGTCCTGTACTTCAGTGTGGAAATAGATTATATATATTAGTTATGAAGAAGGAGGTACAATCTTCTTATTTCAGGGACCGTGGTACTGATGTTAATATAGCAGCACCTGGTCTGAGTTTTGCTGGATCCAGAGGGCTGGCAGCAGACTCCTTGTCCAAGATATCGACCAGTGGTGTATTTCAAGATAACTGAGAAGCAAGCGAGCAGAGGAGACAGTTTTCCTGCCGCCGACATATGAGCTAAGAATTTGTCAGCCAGAGCAGCTCACCCTTGTATAACCCACCCTAAAATTGACTGTAATACTAAATCAAGAGGGACAGTTATTGTTTTACAAATAAAAAGAAACTGTGAACCCTTCAATATTATTTCCACCAGTAACAAACACATGAAGTCGTGATGACAAACAACAACCTAGCTTCAAAGCCAGTATTACCTCATAATACAACATCACAACCCTACACACATATTGTAATAATATTATATGTCAGGACAAAGATCCTTTGTATAAATTTTGTACATACACATTGTGTTTACATTTGATTGTGATTCCTGATTCACTCTGTAGTTGGATCAGGATATCTATTATTGAAAGAAACTAATACATAATTTAAAAGTTAACACTTGACTTACTTAAGCTAGTCTTCTAGAGTGTTATATGTATGTGCTTGTCATAGTGTTGTAAAGTGTTGTGGATCTTAATAAAAGTGTTTATCTGTCTGTTGGTTGTTGTGAACTTACACTTCATCACTATCATAACCCTAGACATTCAACGTAGTCATCACAATATTCCAGAATAAGTCTGATTGAGGTCTAAATGTGGTAGCAAAGTAAGGTCATCTGTAACACACCACACTTATTAGATACAGATACCTTCACAGCTGATCTCAGTCAGTACACTAAGTCCCCTATAACTATTTATATAATCCCAACTTACCACAACCACAAATGTATACAAAATATGTATATGGTTTCACTGCTTTGTCCAAAATAAAGCTGTTTATTCATCTATTTCATTATCCGTTTTATTATGTATGTCCATAATAAAAATGCTTGCCTATGTGCTCGAATTTATTAACTTGTTTATTTCTTATCAGTCACTTTAATATACATTTGTCTTCACTGAACGTTCGATTAGCAGAGTGGTTAGGGCGCTGGCAGGGGTACCAGGCTAGAAACACAGTGGCGTCGCGCTGCAGTCTGTAAATGGGTACCTGACTCTGTTCTTGAATTGAAGAAGCAAAGGCAGCGAGGAAGGGAACTGGTCACCCCCATCCCTCGAAACTGGACCTAGTACAGTGAAGTCTCTAACTCTTTACCCCCTACGGCAGTATCTGCTATAGTAGTACCTTTTGTTTTATTACATTCTTTATGCTTGAGATTCACAAAACTCGATTTCGCTATTATATACTTAACTAGTGTAAAAGCCCGTCATAAGACGGGAATAACATTCAAAAGCACCAATACCTAACGGCAATTTTACTTATTCAAAAGCACCAATACCTAACGGCAATTTTACTTATTCAAAAGTATTTTTAAAAACCACTGTGCATCACCACAGTACACGAACTACGTAGCAGCAGCCAGGATCCCAATGTGTGTATACGGGATCACACATTCTATAAATATTTTTGTGGATATCGTCATTTGCGCATTCCTCTTTGGTAAGTGTTAGTAACACTGTTACTATTTTCGGGAGAGTACCAGGGCCGGATTAAGCTAGTGCGGGGCCTGTAGCATATGTTAAGAAAGGGGCCCTATATTTAAAAAAAAAAACAATAAAACAACACAAACATATTTGAACACATACATTTTTAATTTGCATAGTAATTATCATTATCAATTAATTCGTGCTTGTAATCCTATAAACTTGCCACTTATGTTGCTGGCGTTGTCATAACTTTGACCACGGCAGTCTTTAATATCAATGTCATTTGCCTTTAAAAAATTAAGTAGACTTTTAGTAAGCTGTTCAGCACTATGACCTTCCATATCCAAAAATGTCACAAATCTTTCAACTGGTCCAGATGGCAAAACATAGCGCAGAGTCAAAGTCAGCTGGTCCATGTTAGATATATCTGGAGTAGAATCCAATGAAACGGAATAATACTTGTATTTCTTCACTTCACAGAGAATGTGATCCAGTATGCCGGATCCAATCAGATTGATGAATTCCTCACACGTTGTTTTAGATAGATGTGATGTATGTCCAAATCCTTTGTTTGCATGAGTACTTATATGCTCTGCCAGAAAAGGGTCAAACTTGGCCAGTTATTCTAACAACCCTAAGTAATTCCCGTTATAAGGGTACCCAACAATTTCATCACTGTCACGAAATGAAAGGCCTCGTTCTGCTAAAAACTTCACAACTTCAATTATTCGCTCTAAAAGTTTGTGCCAATACTTTTCTTGAATGTCCATTTGTTTCACAAGTTGGGAATCGACACGTTCACCTTTGTTTTTACGCATAAACAGTGAAATTAAAGCTTGTCTATTTGAGGAGCTTTCTTCATGTCGACGCAATAGATTACTTGCATTTTTCCAGTCATTAAACCCTTCCACAGTAAACTTTGATGAACATTCTGAACTCATAAGCTTGCATGGGAAACAGAATAGGCGCCCTTTACTTTCTGAATAGCATAACCATTTTCTTGCATGTTGCTTGTTTGTAAGTTTATGAATATGTGTAAAATAAGACTTCTGACAGTATCGAGTTTTCTTGTCAGTGTCATACAATCGCACGGATGAAGAGAAGGCACTATCAACATGTTGACATTTTTCGCTTCCCTTGGATATGCAATATACACGCTCACAGTCATCTATATTGTTCGGCCAGTCACCAATATCATTAGAGTACTTCTTTATTTCACTTATTCTTTCACATTCAGACTCAGTGTATACTGGGTTTTGCTGTATGTTTTCTGCTGCACAGCCTGCACTAGTACTAGTTGTTCCTGTACTTCCAGCTTCAGCGGTTAGAGTACCACCAACATGAACATCAAAATATTCTGTCAGCTTCCGTGTTTTTGATATCACAAGTTGATCTCTTCTTTCTTTTTCTTCCTTCGCTTTACGTTTTTCACTTCCAGAAGCATAATTACTTCCAATATATCTGTGTCTACTGCTCATTTTTTGAGTTTTCTAACCTTACAAATCAAGAAATTTTAATCAAGATCGAAAGAGAGTGCGAGCACGCCGCATACCTCAATTAAAACAGGAAGTTTCCGTTTCCTAAATTCTAGTTTTTATTGTTAATGCAAATTCATTTCACAAAGAACGAAACAAAATTAGAGGGGCAGTCGCCTATAGTGCCCTAGATGAATGGAGAATTACGCCAACTAAGGTTTGGCCGCCATTTTCGGCTGAACCCGTGTCGCAGGAAAATGGACCCAATCGTGACTTTCAGATTCAATTTGCATTTTCGTTTAGGTAAACTACTAATTTGAAATAAAATTAGCTGCAAATACAGAAGCATATATTTGTATCTATTCCATTTTCCTGCGATACGGGTACAGCCGAAAATGGCGGCCAAACCTTAGTTGGCGTAACTCTCCATTCATCTAGGGCACTAGTCGCCTAGAGCCAAAAAAGTGGCTTTTGTCCAAACGTGACCAAATTTTCAACGCCACTTAAATGGCTTCCGTCCGCAAACAGTTAAGATTAAAATAATGAAGAGTCACACTAAGTCACCCTCTTATGCTCTTTCTCTCACAATTTCGTGACACCAAATGAAAAGGCGCTAAAGATGGCATACATCACAAGATCATTGGTTTAACGCTCGTATTTTTTTTTCTTCTCTGTAACCAGCGGCACTCGAGCTTTGCAGCTCTTTTGGCCCAGTGACATGTCATTGCGAGGCTGGGGAGTCAGTGGACTTTCCTTCCAACCCGGTCAGGAGCTTCGCTCCTTCCCATCAACGCTCGTATTTGAAGATGACCAAAAAATTATGTACATATTTATTGGCGCGGGGCCCCTAAAAGCGCGGGGCCCGTAGCATATGCTACTTGTGCTACTACGTTAATCCGGCTCTGGAGAGTACATATAAGGGAAACAATACAATTGATGTCTAACTTTCAACCAAAGTTGCATCCCTTAGCGTTACTGATAGAAAAAGCTGGGATTTTATATGTATAGATATTTATGACAGTTATTTTTCGTTGCTTACAATATCACATGCTAGAAAAGCTAAAAAAGAGTGCATTCAAGGCATGTATAAGAAACCTCAGCTGGATATAAAAATGTCTTGAAAGCAACTAAAAACAGTTTAGTCCAGGGCACCAGTCGATTGGTGTCATAAACAGACTGTGATCAAAGTTAGACGCGAAAAAAGGCGTAATCACACAATAATAGACAGAATTCACAATGTTTCTGAAATGTCTATCGATACATCGGCAGTGTCGCTAAGAGTACCGTAATTAAAATATCAGCAAGAGTTTTAATTAAGATTGGTTATGATTGTCCTTGGTGTAACAGAAGTATGAGTCTGGTTGAATGGAAGCACATCAGAGATGCCTTGATATGAATTTGCAGTTTGTGTGCGTTAAGCTGGTAACCTTTTTTTTAAACGTATCTCAATGCTTGTCGGAGAGAGCTCGACGCAAGGTTAGGATTATGGTTAAGATTAGCGGAAGCTGCAAGTTTTAATAAGTGCAAGCGACACGGTTGACGTATCGATAGGCAGCTGGTCGACATCGCAGTGTCTGTCTATTATTCTGTTATTCAAATAAAGAAATAAAGAAATAAATATTAACAATATAAACTGTCGCTAGAGCAGTAAAATTAAAATTTACTTACTTACTTACTCGTTCCTCTTCTACCGTGAGGTGTAGAAATTTGAAAGAGAGAGCGCCATACTATCCTATCGGGTGTCTTCCTCATGGCCAGGTTTCATTCTAGTCCTCGGTCCTTCAGAGATTGTCTAATGTTATCCTCCCAGCGGACTCTGGGTCGTCCTTAGCCTCCATACCTCTCGTGGCAGCCGATCTTCTCCCATTCTGCAGACATGGCCAGATTATTTTAGTTGGGGCTGTTCTACTTGGGTCTGCGGGGGTTGAGTTCTTAGGCCTTGACGTATCATCTGGTTGCGGAAAATTAAAACACAAAATTTAATCTACATATCTAAATAATTCTTACCTGAAATAACCTTGGCCAAACTGGACACCATAAGAAACACTGTCCACAGTAGGAGTACATATAGGACGCTTCCCTCTCGAGCAGTCCAAAGTTTGCATCCCAGCTGAGCTTTATACATCCTGGACGCTGTTCGCACGAGTCAATGAACTAATGAACCAAATTAAATATACTGGGCTTTTAAAAATTTCACAAAGTCGTGATGGTGGTCAAATTGTGTTCACAAACTGAACTCATCAGGATGTTAACCAAGCAGTCTTCACATGTCAGTTTCTTAATCACGTTAAGTGTCTCAACAAGAATGCTTGTCTTCAAGTTCCTTTAAGTTCTGCTAAGTTAAATCTAAATGACATAAACGAGTTGAAATCAAATGTGAGGCGTATGTGCGATTAGCCCAAATATCGATCGATCTGGCTGCCAATGAAGCTGTACACGTAGTTAGGGTTAGGATTATGGTTCGAGTTAAGGTTTAGGGCTAGTTTCCCAAACCTTAACCCTAAACCTTAACTCGAGCACTAAGAATTCCTAAACATCACCTTAACACCTTATAGCTGCGTTTCTGAATTTTTTTTATTTTTTTTTAAAGGCCTAATCGATGTGGGCAACTTAATTGACCGCCGGATAAATAGACATTTTGACAAAATCGGACACACGTTTCTCTGTTTTCATTTCAACCCATAATAGTTAGCTTTACTGCAATCAGAAAAAATAATACTGTCAATAATTACAAACATCTGAGCAGCCAAGCTTTCCTTCACAGGACACCATTAACTGACATTTGATTAGCCCCACAGAGTTAAATAAACACGCGGAACATAAACAAAGAAGTCATATCTGGGCCCTATTTCATGGACTCGACCAGGCACAGCAGGTTTTGTTGACAGAAGGTAACTTGGAGTTTCTGGAAGTGCTTATTCCATCTCAGTGTAGGTTTTGGAAATGTTTGTTGTGAAGCAGAAAAGCAGAACTCTGTTTAACGTTTTCTTTGTTGTTTTTTTTTTTTTCTCCACAAGGACCTAGATCAGGTACGTTCCGTTTGTAATCATTTTCCTTCCTTTTTTTTAACATTACTCTGTATGTTTTTTTTTCTTTTTAAGTTTTGTAACTTTATACAATCCGTTGACGACGGTACAAAAATATCACATCTGCCGTGAAGTTGCGAAATTTTGTTGTTAAAAATTATATAAAGCAAAGTGCTCTTATATTTAAATGTGCTTTCAAGAGTGCTATAATGTATGAAACACAATTTTAAGACTTAGATGATAACTGAAAACAAATAATTTATGATTGTATGACATTTAGTGGACTTCAAGAATTAGCGCTGTCAAAAGCTCACAAGAAAGTTAGCAATTACCTGAGCTACCTGAGCTGTGTTTCAGTTATCACTGAAGGGGATATTATTATTATTATTAGTATTATTATTATTTAACATCGGCGGGTACCAGATCCTGGAAATCAAATATGCAGACGACACAGTCCTCCTATCGACCAATCCAGAAGGACTTCAACAATTAATTCTGTCCACCAAAAAACACAGCTAGGCCCAGAATCTATACCTAAACGCCAAGAAGACAAAAGTATTGACAACATACAAAGTAAAGACCAAACCAGAAATTGAGATTAATAACGAAGAACTGGAAAGTGTTAATGAATTCGAATACTTAGGATCAATCATCAACAGCTCTGGCGACTGTGCAGTAGAAATTAAAAGAAGACTTGCAATTGCTTCACATAAACTAATACAGATGAAAAACTTATGGTAAGGTACAAGCAAAGAAACAAAGTTACAACTGATCAGAGCATGTATATTCCCAGTAGCAACATACGGCTGCGAGACTTGGACACTCAATAAAACAGTTGCAAAAATGGTTACATCATTCGAAATAAAATGCTACAAAAGGATGTTGAGAATACCCTGGACAGAAAAAAAGACCAACAGAGAAATACTGCACTCACTAAACGTACAGGAAAATTGGCTCCTAAATACCATCGCAATAAGGAAGCTGAAATCTTTCAGTCATATAAAAAGACGTAATAGTCTGGAAAAAATAGTGATGGAAGGCATGGTCCCTGGAAAAAGAGGAATGAATCGACCTAGACGACGGTGAACCCAGGACATCACAGAGAGTCTGAACTTGTTTTTGGCTGATGCAGGTCGACTTGCCCAGAATCGTGATGCGTTAAGTGCAGCTGTAATGGAGACAACGTTCTGGAAAGAATACGTCACATGATGATGATTATTATTATTATGTTTAAAACATACGACTGGCTGATCTATTTGTGTGAAGAAACACTTTGACATAGTCAGCATATTACCACTTGTCCTTCATGATGAATTCTTTATTTAATGTCTTCATATGTTTTCGTCATACGGTTAATGATCGTCACGAATGGTGAGTGGCGATATTCTGACTAAATTTTATATATAATCCGACTTTAAATAATAACAAAAGCAATGTAAAATAAGGTAAAAATAACTCACAGTAAGGGATTTAAAGCAAGGGAAAAATGACTTGCGAAATGAGACTGTTTCGTATTTGAAGGGGAGAGTGTAAAATTAAAAGCGGCCAGAAACTGAATTACAAAGAAACAAAAAGTAGATATGTGCTTAGCAATATACAGGAATAAATGAAGAAATGGGCGGAACATTGCGAGGAACTTCTAAGCATACCAACTTCAGAATATATCCCAGATATTTAGCCGGCAGAAATGGTGTCATGGCGTACACGAAGAAGACCAAATCCGGAAGAAATAAACAAAGCCATAACGCTTCCAAGAAATGGAAAGTTGGTGGCCTAAATCAGGCGTTCTCAACTTGTTGTTGTTGCTCATTTCCCCCTACTGAGCCTCAATTACCTCTGACATATGGCGTGGACCCCTGGGGGCTATATGACTCACGCTGAGAACCACTGGCCTAGATGACTTTTTGCCAGAACCCATCAATTTAGATATTGACAGTGCCACAGAGATATTATACAAATTATTTGATAAAGTTTGGGATATAGAAGAAATGCCAGCAGAATAAGAGGAAGGATATCTAGTCACATTGCCAATGAAGAGAGATTGGGAGAAATGCATAAATGAGGAATAATGTTACCATCAGTTCCAGGGAAAATAATATTAATCCTTGGGAGATAAAAAGAGTCCATAGATACACAACTGAAAGAAGCTCAAGTAGGTTTTCGATAACACAGATCCTGTACAGACTAAATAGTTACACTGAACATAATAGCCGAACAAAGCTTTTCACTAAACTCACATATTTACATAGAGTTTGTGGAGTAAGAAAAGGCATTTGACAGTTTTGGTGAAAACCTTTGGAATTTGATGAGGAATTATGAACTGTCCGTGCAGATAATTAACCATATGACTAAAACATATTAAGACATTAAATTTAGAATTCATCACGAGGGACAGTTTACATAATCGTTTGAGATAACTCCAGTGTCACAGGGATGCATCTAGTCACAATTTCTCTTCTTACTGGCTATAGATTGGATTATCCAAACATCGACATCAGCCAATAGAAATTGAATTCAGTGGATTCTGACTGAACAGTTTAACGATCTAGATTTCTCCGATGACTTGACCCTTCTGTCCCATTGCCGTAGCGAGACGCAAGACTAAATGAAAATAATTCTCGAGAGGTCATAGCTAGTATGAAAATACACTGGAAAAAGACAAAAATAATGAGAATAAACGCAGAAAACGATAAGATTGCACGTTGAGAATCATTCCTTTAAGAGATGAACGCATACAAATATCTTGGCAGCAATAAGCACAGAGTTCGAAGAACAGACATTGATATCAAAATAAAAATTCAAATAGCATGAGGAGTTTTCGTTAGATTAACAAATATATGGAAATAAAAAAGAAATAAAGCCAAACACAACATAAGAATCTTTTCACATGTCAAAGCCGTCCTGTTGTATGGCTCTGAAACACGGAAAACAACAAAAAATGACAACCAAGACAATACACTTTCATGAATGCATTAATGACGGGGAACTAGCAAAGCAGCATATCGTACGTGAACAGAAACTGCATATACACACGCCGCTTGATAGCGAAATGAAATTAAACCAAAAAATTACTTCCTTACTCTTGAGCTAATAAGTCACAATCAAACTGCAAGGAAAATAAGATTATCAACAAATATTTGTGTTCCTGAAGTCCTGTAAAAATATAAGAATATGCCTTGAAAGTTGTCTCCGAAGTCCGTCACACATTACGTCTGTGACATGAACAATCTAACAAGGATTAAATTAAGTCACTGACTGGAAGAAAAAAAAAACACCATCACTAGAAGTAGACTTCTGAACACCTTTAAAAACTAATAAGCAAAATTTTGTCGCAGAATATTGCTCCTTGCTATTTGTGAAATGTCAGTTTCTTGATATTGCGTAGCACGATGACCTTTTATTGGAGAAACACCTCAGAATGCAATATTTAGTCAATGTGCAAGAAAAATGCATTCTGATTGGATGCAGATCTTTACGGCCAGTGACGTCATGACTGCTTTCGCCAATCAGACTGGTTGTTATTTTATGAAGTTGTTATATTGTCTCATGTCCATCGGAGGAAATGTCACTCTTGGGACATTGTAGGAGCAGACGGTTTGGACAAAAAGAGGATAAGGGGAAAAAAAAGGGGGGGGGGGGGGTGGAAATACAATACTAGGTGAACAAAAATTCCACAAGGTCAAAACTGACTGTAATAAAAAGAATGTTCCTACTTCCGCATAGTTAGAAGTTGGAACTTGGAAACACGGTCCGTCAGAGGCGGGGACTGTGTCCTGTCACATCTTTATTCCGCAGTCAGAACATTATTTCTCCCAACATCAAGCTTCATTCACCAAAGAAATCATACACTCATACCGATGCTTCAACAGGTGGTCACGAAAGCTTAAGCTATCACCACCCAATATTTCAGCCTTTTGTTTTTTAATGACACGTTTCCCAGATGTGTAAGAAACAACCCAGCGTAAGACGAAGAGTCTTTAGTCTCGCAATTTTAAAACAACGTGGGAGGCTAGACGTTCCTATTCTTCACGCTCGACAGGACAAAACACCCACACACACATAACAAAATAAAAGACGCTACGGAGCCCGCGGAAAAACCACTATACGTAATATTTCCGCTGGTGATCATAGACGAGGTACACCATTGTAGGAGACTCCGGTGAAGTCCCATGAGCAATACGCTAAGTCGTCTGGGGCGATTCAATAACCACTGATTGACCTAAATTTGTAAGAATTGTAATACGGGTACAGCTTAAGGTCCCATATTTATCTGTCACTGACGTGTGTATAAAGTCGGCTCACAAAGATTTTGGCATACCTTACAATGAAAAGGCTGTAACTGGCGTTTTGTTTAATGTTTGGTGTCTCTGACAGTTGACGCCAACTATCCCTTGGCGCCGACATAAGGCTTCATTGAAAAAGGCACCCACATTATTATAGTAATTCTTTTCAACCAACCAATATGAAAGTCCAAATTTGGTTTCATTGCGGAGCACATGACGCCAGCAAATACACGAGGACCCTTGCTGTCTGCTTCTTGTCTGCTTTGGTTGACTTGTGCATGTTGTGAATTTTTTAAGGGACTTAAAGTTTCTACAGTAGCCGGCACAATGCCCAACAATCTAAAGTTGCCTACTACTACATGCTTGGCAGGTAACAGTGGTGATGTTCTTTGCTTCCTTTCCGGCTCCGGTAACACCCAGGGGAATTTAGATGCTGGAAGGAAATTATATCAGAATTATATTTCGCCTTTTTTTTTTTTTGCAGTAAAGCCTGTCTAAGGACAAGTGACCACAGTCACTAAGGTCACTCATGTCGAGACCGAAGGATAGTATGTACTTTAAAGATACATACACTTTCGGCAACATAAATTCTGAAGGAAAAAATATGTTAGGGTAAAATTTACCTTTAGACTAGTAAATTAAACAGTGACTTCCCTTTGTTGTCAATGACTTGGTCTTTGTATGTAACCCTCCAGCACTCCACGGGGAGTTCACTCTATAATTTACTAGTCTAAAGGTATTTCGTTCGCTAGATGTGTTTCTGGATATATAGACATCTATCTATCTATCTATCTATCTATCTATCTATCTATCTATCTATCTATCTATCTATCTATCTATCTATCTATCTATCTATCTATCTATCTATCTGTCTGTTTGTCTGTCTGTCTGTCTGTCTGTCTGTCTGTCTGTCTGTCTATCTATCTATCTATCTATCTATCTATCTATCTATCTTTCTATCTATCTTTCTATCTATCTGTTAATCTATCTATCTATATATCAATCTAGCTAACCGTGTGCTTCTGTCAGTCGTTCTGCCTATCCGTCCGTCTGCCAGGTTTAATTATCACCATATTGCATAATTTAAAAATGAGTTTCATTTTAACAGAACTTTACTTTCACACCGGATCTCTGGACGTACATTTATGTCAAAACCATTACATTTATATGATATAATCTGGGAATATCCAACTATTATAAATAGATTATCTGTAACCTCTTCTTCTGCTACTTTCACAACAAATAACTACTGTTAGTACTACTATTACTATTAATACTACTTTGTACCGTATTATTTGAGCGCTTATAATCTGCTTGTTCTGGGGAAACGTTTATCGCATTGTTTGTCTCCTATCACTACTACTAATCCTAGAAATCCAGCAGAATATCACAGCTTCAACTTAAATGTGAAGTCAGTCTTATTGTATGGCTGTGAAACACGGAGAACAACAAACACAACAACTAGAAATACTCGTACTTAAATAAGTAATTGCGCAAAGTTGAAAAGGACCTAACATTTTTATTTATTTTTATGTACGAGTATATGACTTAGTTCTCGTCTTCTTTCTCTTCTGGTTTGGTTTTTTTGTCCCCGACGAAGGACTTGTGATCGTATGGTAGCTATTTTCTTTGTCTTCAGTCCTAGTATGTATATATGAATGACATATTTCCATTTACCTGGTGATTATTGTATAAGTGCAGATCTTTTGTTGATTCTCCAAAACACATGGGGTATCGTGGATGTAAAACTTTCGAAATGAAAACAAATTTATTGATGATTGCCGCTATGCGTCTGTTTCTAAGGATAATGTAAGGGTTGAATGAGGACTAATCTGCTTTTAACCTAATCAATAATACAACTGCTACGACTCCCAGGGCAAACCGGACGAAGCGTAACGTAAAGTTATACTGTCTCCGATTATGTGCCTTTGGAACCTGTGACAGAAACGTTTGATTAAACCAGGGGTTGACGAGCCGTCGCTCCCGATATACCGTAAGCGTAAGATCCCAGTGGATGATTTGGTAGATCGTTAGGTGACTGCGGGGGGGGGGGGGGGGAAGAGAAGAAAGGTTTGTAAACTAAGGTAATTTCGAACTATATCTCTCCCGCCAGCACTTAAAATCGCGGTATACCCAGAAGCAAAGGTACTTTTTCCACATACGCGTACCCACTGAAACACGTCAAGTTGAGTACTAATATATTCGTGAACTGCACGAGATAGGAACGCGATCTTTTCTTTGTAAGGATCATAATTCCCCCTCCCCCCTTAAAATAACAAACAAACAAACACACACACAAAGACACACACACACACACACACACATATACACATATATATATATATATATATATATATATATATATATATATATATATATATATATATATATATATATATATATATATATATATATATATATATATATATATATATATATATATGGTTGATCTTTAGAGTGTTCAGTGTATAGTAGATCCCAAAAGCTCTTTGCTTGCCGACTCCTGGATACAAAAAATCGTTCAGTACCTGTTGACAAAAGTTGTATACATCTTAGAAAGATATAATTCATCACACATATTTTGGTCTGTTACAGAAAATAAAAAAGTCGCACGGAAGGAAGGCAACACATACAAAGGAATTTTTGACAAAAGTCAAATTTTGTGACGGTTGAATAGAGCACGTGAAATTTTTTATGTACAGTATTCGCAAAATGGTTAAAGGCAAGAAGGAAATTCGCACGACGGAGTGTTTACGTGTTAAAGACAAAATATTATTCTTTGTTATCATTTCACTGTTGGTTTTAAGGGTTAGAAGATTTGATAACATTTTCGACCGTTTCGTGTGATGTCTATGATAGTCTATAATCTTTTGTGTGATATTTTTTTTATCCTTGAACGATAGTCTATTCTCTGTAGGTGATAGTTTATTCTCTCTATAATATACTCTGTTATCTCTGAATGGTAGTTTACCATACATATGTGATAGCATATTCTCTCTGTATGATAGTCTATTCTCTGCGTATGGTAGTTTACTATCCCTATGTGATAGTCTATTCTCTCTGTGTGATAGTCTATTCTCTATGTACGGCAGTTTACTATCCCTATGTGATAGTCTATTCTCTCTGTGTGATAGTCTTTTCTTTCTGTGTGATAGTCTATTCTCTCTGTGTGATAGTCTATTCTTTCTGTGTGATAGTCTATTCTTTCTGTGTGATAGTCTATTCTCTCTGTGGGATAGTCTATGCTTTCTGTGTAATAGTCTATTCTTTCTGTGTGATAGCTTATTCTCTCTGTACGGTAGTTTACTATCCCTATGTGATAGTCCATTCTCTCTGTATGATAGTTTACTTTCACTGTATGATAATCTATTCTCTCAGAAAGATAGTCTATCCTCTCAGCATGATAGGCTATCCTCTTAGTATGATAGTCTGTCCTCTCAACTCTGATTAACTACCCCTACAGAAGCAGCTTGTGCCTGTTCACATCTCATCCATATGTTAACCTTTCTTTTCCTCTTCTGCTCGTTATTTTCTAAATGAATAATTTGTTTTATATCCACGTAGTATTGTTATATGATGGTATGTATGGGAGTATGTACCTGCCTCCAAATTTACTTTTGAAATATGTAATGTTTTCGTTTGCTTAAATGTGATGATGTGTATAAGTGTGGCGTATAATGGAAAAAAAACCTACAGTAATCTGACAGTCTTTTGTGACCTCGTAGCGTTCTAGGATTTGCTAGCAAAACCATGCATTTACAGTCTGTGTCTACTCACTTTTTCGTCACGCCTCTTTTCTTTGAACATAAGCAAACGAAGTGTTTACAAACTTTCTTGACCTGCCCGTTATAACAGGTAGCGAATCAGGTTTGTTTACCTCGGCTCCTCACGCGAGCTTATCTGTCAATCATACGATACCTGACAGACCGCACGTGAATAACACAGAATCTTTTGAAGTTCGTACTCAGAAAAAGTCAGAAACCCCTGGACTCTTTGATCTTAGGACGCGGACATTCGTACAGCGAAGACCCGTTAGACGTAAGAATTCTTCTGATGTCGGTTAGCAACGCTCGACGGAAGACCGATCATAAGCCTTTATCTGGGAACTCTGTTCTGATTCTCCGTTACTCACACAATAGAGCGAAAAGTAACATCATCTATAGATCAGAGAAACATAATGATATATAAACTGTGTTTTCATAAACCTGCTATCAGTTGTCACTCATAATTTTCGGATAGTCTAAGCACGCAGTTCTAGAACCATTTCGCTAAATGTGTTATTCGCGGGGATTTTCATTCTGACTTTCTCGTAATATAAATTAGTGTTTACGTGTTTAAAGGAGTTAGCTTTTACTAATTAAAAGTGTTAGCTTTTACCATTATAATTCACTTTGATTTTCTATCGTTAAAACTAGTGAAATAAAATAACGCGTAGCTATTTCATACCAGATGTTCAGTTATCAATTTAATTTTCACCACACGCCTTCTCACACAAGAAGAGACGGTTTTAGCTGACTGGTTAAATGCTAGGCGCGACTGATAGTGACAGAAAAGAATTCACGTTTTATTTCATTGTGCGTATTTATTATAAGTGCCTATTATTTAATATCATACGACTAAACTATCAGACGCCGACCAAGTTAATAGCTACTTAACGACCGGCGATAGTTTGTGGTAATTGACATTGTCCGCTGATCGTTAAGCGCGAGCAAGAGGGGGAGAGTCGCATAACTCATCCAACCAACACTCGCTAAGCGACGGGCGATTCGGTAGGCTAATGTGGTGGATTTGATGTTATAAGATGTTATTCCTATTGTACTGAATGAGTGTCGTGAAAATTCTAATCCACATATATAAATGAGTAATTAAATGTAAAGCCTAGCGAAGTAATTTAATAGAAAGAAAGAAGAATGGTGAAAGACCAGTGCTTACCCTAAATAGCGTACACCTGTGTGGTAGAACGCCATAATGACTGAACCCGAGATCCCCTTTTTCTACTTCGTTTGCATAAATGTAACGCTTCCACGTTCGATAGTAAAAGCCTACTGCATACACTACACGCGTTTCTAAAAATAAAACTGGTACTGTGTTTCTTAGAAAACCTTGAGATAGGCACACTGCTTAATGACCTAGATATAATATTACATTAATGTCATTATATACACTACGTTAACCTAAAAGACAGACGGGCTTAGAAGAGAGAGAGAGAGAGAGAGATGCACGGAGGAATGCCAATCCCACGTCGTCTAGCGATTAAAAAGTGAACGCGAAAGGCATGCAGGCCTGATTTTTTTTCAAATAGACAGTGATAAAAAACACTAACTATACGAGGTAAGGTTTTAAAAAACATATTTAATGCTTATTAGGAAACATGACATTCTGCTGATTTATGTCTAAGCTCCTGACATTAGCCTGACAGTACAGAAGACATCCCATGATAAAGAAGTGAACGGGTGGTAAAAAACAAATACACGA
>JAMPIV010010802.1:0-80888 GCA_024509875.1 Oreohelix idahoensis | reverse complement strand
ATCTCCATGGCGATGGACAAGGTCAACAAGTGTGTCTCTTCCTGATGTTCTCTTTCCAAATTTTTCTTCAGGAGATTCACATGATAGATTTTTTCTTTCCCCTTCTTATCTATCTTATAATTTGTTCTAGACACCTTCTCTAGAACTGTATATGGACCCTGCCATCCAATTTGTAACTTATTCTGACTCCCGGCAATGAAAGCAGTACCTTTCTCTCCCACAGCCAAATTTCTGTCTTCGCCTTCTGTTTAATAGTGGCAGATGTTTCTTCATGGCTTGGTTTAAAATTTTATTGGACAAGTTTCCCAGCCAGTTTTTAACCGAGTGGTCAGCTCATTCACATACTGGTATGAAGATGTAATGTTTTCCTCTGCCTTTTCATCAGTCCACGTTCTTAACAAAGCTACATATGGACCTTTAATTGTGTGGACCTATTTGTCCATGCACCGGTATGGTCTCTTCCACTCGAAGCTTTATAGTGTGATTTTTCCTCCCAGAATTATCATTCACAAAACGACCGCTACCAATTTTTCTTTTGGGGCTTTCTCCCCACTTAAAATTCTTGATGAGAGATTTCCTCTCTACATCCTCTTCCTCCAGTTTGTTTAAGTCCGATTGAGGGATATTCGGCTTATCCTGGGGTAAGACATCTTTTTGCACTCTCCGCATAGTGGCCATTGTAAAACAGTTAAGTGAAGCTTGTCCGTGAAGGGGGCTTCCCATTCCATTTGGTCCACTTTATCAAATCTATTTCTCCTTTTATTATCAGGCCTAATTTTGCCTCGGGGCGTGTCCAGGTCCTGATCAATGTTCCCACTTGTGGGTGTTCCCTCATGTGCTATGCTACACCTTTCTACAAAATTCTCAATGTCCCATCTTGCTTTGGGCCAATAATAATTGTGAGCCACCTTTTGAATGATGGTACCTATCTTCTCATGGTCCCCATCTGGCTTCACATGTAGGCTCCTTATTAAGTCTGCCCTATATCTTTTTGGAAGAACCAGCTGTCCGTGACCTTTGGATCTAGCTCCAGTCTTCCTATACATCAACTTGTTTTTCATGTAAAAATCTCCCTTGCCTGGAGTTGTATGACAAGTTGACAATTTTCTGAAACAAGGCTTGAGTGTTTTTATCCCCAGCCTGTGCCTTCCTCATCTCTTCTGGAGTGGTATCTAACATAATATCCTCCTCCTGTCTTGAGGTCGACCTGACCTGAAGGGTTGCCATATACACAGGTTTCCTTCTGCAACGGTCAGTGTCATGATTGTCCATCTTACAATTTTTACACCACCTTTTTCCTTGGTTGAAAGATTTTCTTTCATCATATTTCCTTTCATCGAATTGTGGGAATTTATTTTTATTTTCATACCGTGGCCTATCAAATTGGTGCTTACCTTTGTTTTGATCCTTAGGATCAAATTTATTAAAGTTCTGTGGTGCCCTAAAGTTATCCACTTGTTTCTTTTTATTACCTGTTACCTCTGCTTGAGCTGCTTGATACCTTTCAGCAACATTTAGCAACTCACCCAGCCTCTCTGCACCTTGTTCCATGAGAAACTTTCTCAGGTCTGGAGCCATGGACTCTCTTAGTTGCTCTATAAGGACCATTTCCTTAAGATCTTGGGTTTTCCCCAGGCAGTCAATCTTCTTTCTTCTGCAGCTACTTTCTTCTCTTCTCTTTCTGCAGCTAATCTTTTGTCTTCTCTTTCTGCTTCCAATTTCTTAGCCTCTTTGTCAGCCTCAATCTGCAACCTCTTAGTCTCAGCCTCAGCTTGCAACCTCTTAGTCTCAGCCTCTAACCTTCTTTCGGCTTCTTTTTCTAATCTTCTTTCTTCACGTTCAATAAATTTGTCACATTCCGTCGTGACATAGGCAACCATAACTTGCCCATCTAATCCTAACTCTTTTGCAGTCTGAACCGCAGCAGATCGAAATTTGGCCAGGTCCGCCATTGTCTATCAGGTAACTTAATACAATGTCTAACCAACAATTCAATCTCTAATGGACAACACAGGCACCGTGAGCTCAACCTTATTTAATTCCACCCAAGGATACCTTTTAATTCTTATATTTCCTGAAGTGAATTACCCCCAATATTGTTAATAGGTAAAGATTCAAAATCCCAAGAACGAGACCCCAATATATGTGGTGAAGTGGGATGTTATAAATATTTATAGGGGACTTAGTGTACTGACTGAGATCAGCTGTGAAGGTATATATATATCTAATAAGAGTAGTGTAATATATATAACCTTACTTGCTACCACATATCTATATATCTCAGTCAGAATTATTCTGGAATAGTGTGATGCTACGTTATGTGTCTAGGGTATGAGTATGGTGAAGTGTAAGTCACAACAACAGACAGATAAACAATTTAATTTAATCCACTACTATTAACAACACTGTGACACTCACATACATATAACACTCTATGAGAATATCTTAAAGAAGTCACTCGTAACTTTTCAATTAACAATATGTATTCATTAATGTCATAAATGTGTATGTGTCCTGATTCAAATACAAAGGAACCAGGAATCACAATCAATGTTAATTACAAGTTATGTACAGAATGTATTAATATGAATCTGGGAGTGACATATATTATTAAAAATATCCTATGTGTGTCAGTTGTGTAATAGTAGTATGAGGTAATACTGGTTTTGTTTTGTTCAAGCTCTGTTGGTAGTTGTCATCATGACTTCAATAGTTTGTCTTAAGGAAATTAGTATTGGAGATGTTCTCAGTTCCTGATATTAAGACAATTAATTTCCCCTCTTAATATATTTTTACAAAGTCATTTCAATATGAGGGGACATAATGTTGAGCTCAGCTGGCCAATTCGCTTATCTGGCGTGATGGCGGCAGGAAAGGACTCCTCAGCTCGAATTCTCCTCTGGGCTCAGGAGACACCTCACTGATAGCTAAAAAGACCAAGGAGTATGCTGTCCGACTCAGGATTCAGCAAAGCTCTGACCAGGTGCTGCTCACTACCATCAAGACCACTGTCCCACAATTCATACGAATAAACACAGATACGTTGATTAGCAATGAATTCTGGCACAAACTGGCACAAATTCCCATCTGCTTATCTTCCAGGCTTTTATTGAGCCAAATATAAGCTGGCTTCAACGCACTGATGCTTTATCAAGCTTATTTAAACAAGTGGTTTCGAACTAACGCTCCCAAGTGTGTATATCAGCGAGTCTGACCAATGAGCCCCGTTTCGACAAGTGTTTGAAAAAGGTTACCTTTTCCCGTCTCCCCAACAACGAAAGATAGTATTTATAGCCCGACCAATCGTGGTTAGGCTTTCATTTGTTGCGCTCCAATCAATTTGAAGTTTACATGGTAGGCTATTTCTGTAGCGTAAATTTTTTTCAAACACGTTAAAAAAAAAAATCTTATGAGCAGAAATGATTTTATGCTGTCAGGCACCCCCAATATTTTATTCTGGGTATAATTTATTAATTCCTGGACTATTTGCGTAACGTTTTACATATTATTTGTCAGCAAGCCCTAAGGAACCCAAAAATACAAATTTAAAGGAGCTACGTGGTTGCATTCAAAATATGCAATTTCTTCTACCTCCTGTTTCGAAGATGTGCTGTCTGGGTACTGTTATGTTTTCAACCGTAAACCCATCTATTGTTATCTTTCCTAATAAGCGTTTTTTATGATTTATAAACCTAACTCTGGGAAAGGGTAGTGTATTTTATCACTGTCCGTCTGAAAAAAAATTAGTGCATGTAGACTTACACGCGTGATGGCAGCATTTGTGTATCGCGCGAAGCGTGTTTAGTGTTCGGCTTTCTGCCTCTCCCTTCTCTTTTTATCCTTTAGTCCATCTGTTCGTTCGTTTTGGTAACGCAGTATAATTAATGTTAGGATTAATTTAGGTCATTACGCAGTACGTCTCAATGTTTTTCCAAGAAATACAGCACACGTTTCATTGAAGAAAGCGGGTAATAATATAGTAGGCTTTTACTATCAACGTTAAAGCGTTACAATTTGCAGACGAAGCAGAAAACAAGGGGGATTTCGAGTACATTCTTTGTGACAGCACTGTCATTTTACCATTGCTCTTTTCTTTATTTATTATATGTATTTATCAGGCTTTATATTTACTTGATAATTTATATATGTGGATTAGAATATTCCACGACAGTACCGGAAATTAACTAAATAACTAACATTTCTTTTATGACAACATGTCTCGTAATTGTTCGTGCATCTTTTAAAATATTGACTTTTTATAATCAAACTGTTCATGCACACCGTCATTTGAGTACTTTTCTATTTTCGGGAGAGTACATATTAGAGAAACAATACAATTATTGTCTAACTTTCAACCACAGTTGCACCCCCTTCACTGTGGTTGAAAGTTGATGCACTCTCTCGAAAATAGAGAAGTGCGCAAATGACGGTGTGCGTGATGTGACCGACCGACCGACGTACTTACGGCGGGAATTATGGTATTGGATAACAGATTTTTAATGTATTACCTATAAACATACGTAGATACGGGAGATAACTTTTAACAAGTGAACTAATAGTGTAGGAAAAAATGGGTAAAACAAATTAATTGATATATATAATTATTACACTCTGTACGGCGATTCTAAAACTAAAGCTATGAACTTTTCTAACGAGACCTTTGATATCATCTTGAACGGGGAAAAACTACAGAAAGTTGAAAGTTTCAATTATTTAGGCAGTAAAATGACTCAGGATGGTGACACAACAAGAGAAATCCATACTAGAATTGCTTTGGCAGCTAGCGCCTTCAATAGATTATCTAACATTTGGAAATTACGATCATTGAATATACATACCAAGCTTCGTCTGTTTAATTCAAATGTTAACTCAGTGTTAACATACGGCTGTGAGAGTTGGAAAATAACAAAATCATTGGAGAACAAGCTGAATACATTCGAGAACAAATGTCTTAGAAAACTCATGAACATCAGTTGGAAAGAATTCAAGACTAATCGACAAATAAGAGAAGACTCTAGGCAGAAAAATGTCTCCGACTATATAAGGAAAAGACGATGGTCATAATTATACGGCGATATTTAATATCATTCCATGAATGAAATCTCTTGATCGTCATTATGTGTTATCTGCGCTATAACACGCTCTTCATTAGTCACATGATCATACAGTTTGACCATATCATAGACACACGTGTACACAATCAGCCTTCTTATAGATGCGAGCCTACATGCATATTACACAAGGAGAGAAAGAGTAGTTACAAATAAAATAGAAGCTTATCTCGACTTCTGTTTCTGTGTATAAGGACTTTGTTTTCTACTTTGTGTAAGCTATGTTCTTTTGATCAACTAAATATTTGTTGTTTTAAAGATGTTTCGTTGTTCTTATATGGATACTTATGTCCTCGACTTACAAGATGTAAAGTGTGACCAAAATAATGATACAGTTTATTATGGTATGATCAGTCATATCACTGACCTAGTCTATTTATGGTTTTTATTTTAAACTGCTTGTTTCCGTGCAATAGTTATGTTTATGTTTTACCTTACCGATAGAGAGAAAGCTAAAACAAAAGTATAAAAGTTCTCTTTACGCAGTAAGACATACAAACATATTGAATTTAAGAGAAATAGCATAACAATTAGTTATAAAATTGTAAGTTTTGAATGATAATTACAGTTTATTAACAATGGTTTGGTCATGTCAGCAGAATGGGGGGAAGACCGGCTACCACGACAAATATGCGAAGCCAAGAGCCATAGAGCCAGACTTCCAGGACGACCCACTATTCACTTGGACGACAACATCAGACAATCTCTGCAGTTCAGAGTACCGGACTGAAGCCAAGCCAAAGAAAGACAGACTATAGGGTAGCATACCGCTCCCTCTTTTCACTGACTTAATCCCTGCGACCAAAGCCGTCTCTCCCCTGCAATTTAGTTGATTACTGTAATGCCTAAAGTAATACGTACTTTGTTACTTTATTGGAACACTCTTATTTCATTGGCTACATTCCTTTAACAGATTTTTACTTGGTTGATTTTTGATTATTTTAAATTCGTATCTTCTCTGTGTTCCTTTAATTACTTTGTTAGATTTTGAGTGTTGTGGTGTGAAACTGTGCGTGCCTGTTTTTGCGTGACTATTTTCATTCTCTCATGACAATTTCAGGTAATTTTAATTGTTAGTATTGTCTAAGCCAAGTGTTTCGAACGTTACAAATTAGCATTTTTAACTTTCACTTACTTGGTAAAGTTAATTAGTTTAAATATTTGTCATTTTCGTGAAAACATGCTTTGTTTTATTGATATTTTTAAACCTTTCTTCAAAATAAAATGCATACAAATCAGAAACAATGGCTAACTAAGGATGGTCTACCGATGGGCCATCTGAACATTTACGATCTACTGGGCAAACTTCTTGAGCTTACACGAATTCTGAATCAAAATTTTCATGTTTTTTGGACTTTCCAAAAGTCGTTTAAATGACAAAATATCAAATGACGATATTGCACTAAATGGCTTTAAAACTATTCGGCGAGACTCAAGAAGAAAGCTAGAAACAGGTTTAGAAGTATACATTTCCACTTCTATTGGTTATCGCCGCAGAAGCGATTTAGAGACAGCAGAGACCGAGTGCATATGGTTAGAAATAAAAATACTACGTCAGGGACAATTTCTAGTCGGGTATCAGTATCGAAATCCCAGTGTAGGAAACATCTGGTATGAAGATCTCACCACTATGATGGTTAAAGTAAATTTACCACTGCCAAAGAAATTATTCTTCTGGGCAATTTCAACATCGACATGCACAACGGAAACCAAACGTCGGGAAACATCATGCTATCATACAATGTAAAACAAATAGTCAGCCATCCTACCAGAGTAACAAAACAATTATCCACAACAATTGATTACATCTACGTCACCTGTGCAGAAAACATTATGGAATGCTCTGTTCCTATTATCACAATGAGTGACCACTAAAGAATATGTTGCACGTGCTCATGCTCAAAGAATAAATATAAAGCGCCCAGAAATAAACATATAAGTATTAAATTTAGAAGTTTCAAAAATGTAAACCATGAACTATTTCTACAGGATTTGTGAGCTACATCTTTTGCCAACCTTTACCAACTCTCTGATCCCATTGATGCCATCGCTCACTGGACACGTATCTTTAGATTTGTGTATGATAACCACGCACCAATTACAGAAGTTCGTGTGAAACGACAGATCAAATCTCCTTGGATCAGACATGAAGTGTTAGAAGACATGATGCAAGCGAAATCGAGCTTAACAAAAATAAGGACTTTAACACATACAGACACAAGGTACACTATTTAATACGTACAGAAAAGAAAACATACTTTAAACTTTTAGTTCAGTTCAGCAAGCAAATAAAAAATTCAGTAAAATTCAGTTTATGTGGAAAACAATTAGCATTCTAGCAAATAAACATAATTCACACCACTTGGACAGAATTCAGCAATTACTTTCTGGTGTGACCCGTCAGCGTTATGTGAGATCAAATAAAGGTAAAGGATCCCGTTACCGCCCATTGATTCAGCTAATTACTTTTTCACAGCTGAATGTTCTTCCTCTTAAAAAATTCTTCTTCTTCCAAGATCTCCTGTTTGTGCATCAAATTTTACACGGCAGAACGCCTTCATACTTGCAAATGTTCTTTCGCTATAAATACTGCTCATATTTTATTCGAGGCGACCTACTTTTGGACCTTGCAAAACCTCGAACTGACCTCTTCCAAAGTTGTTTTAATTATGCAGATGCTTTAGCATGGAATTCCCTACCCAAGTCTGTCAAAACTGATAATTACATCTCATTCAAAAGACATCTGCATTCACATGTCATGAAATTTTGTACACACATTTAACGACAATTCTGTTTCAGTTATTTCAACGTTTCCACGAGCATTTAACTGTCATTGTAATATTTCCATTTTAAATTGAATTTTTTTATATTAAGTAGCTTTATTGCTTGACCTCCCTTTCTTTCTCTCTTTCCATCTCTCTCTCTCTCTCTCTCTCTCTCTCTCTCTCTCTCTCTCTCTCTCTCTCTCTCTCTCTCTCTCTCTCTCTCTCTAACCTTCTCTCTATGTGTGTGAATGACTATGATTAAATGTAGAGGGTGTTTATAAAGTCGCTGTGCAGTGAATTTGAAAAAATATTTTAGAAATTACGTCACGAATGATGCAAATTTACGTCATGATATTATGTGTTCCAATGCTGTGTTCCACAATCCCGTGTGCAGCATTACACAACAAGCCCCAATTGAAAACCACATTTCTGGTGACGTAGGCTAGTCTCGCCCGGGCATAAATTTCACTGCACAGCGACTTTATAAACACCCTGTACTTGTGTATGCCCAGTTTCTGATTGTGGTGATAATATTAATTAATCCTGTCTGAAGTTGTTAATATTTTAATTTTAATTTGTAAAACGCTGAAAATTGTATTGCAGGGCAGAATTGTAAAAAGGCAATTATGCCTATTTCTTTACCCTGATGAAATAAAGATTTCGTTCGTTCGTTCTTGAACCAGGTGCCCTTTCTAACTGTCCAAAACAAGAGGGGTAATAACTCTTATGTCCCACTGTACCTCTAGTCATGATTATTTCCCTTTATTCCACTCTTTCTTACTTTTTAAACCCCTTTGTAAAACCCGATTACACAATCATGTATTAGTAGATTGAAATTAACAAGTCCTCACTCGATTTGATCTTAATTTTTTTGTCTTGCATTGTCCTCTTGTTTACGTCACAAACTCAGAGAATGTTCTCTATTTGTGACAAAAAAAAAAAAAAAACGATATGGTCACTACACGACATGGAGAAGAGACACCCTCAAAACACTCCGTGACATCATCAAGGCTAAGACTGTTATTGTTTCAATCAGTTACTTTATTTTCTTCTGGTTCTGCCTTTTTTACCTGGTACTGTGCTGTAGAAGATAATATATGATAGCTCGTGCGATCTCGATACAAAGAAGTCTTCACGTGTGAATGACAAACTACATCATAAGTAAAACGCTCAACAATAAATAATAATATACAAAGAAAAATGACACACAAAAGAACATTACTTAGAAACAAAATGAAAGGAAATAGAAGACAAGAAAACAAATCATAATACAAGAGACCTGCATGATGGAATGCAGAAGTGATGTCATTTTTAAAGCATGTAAGAGCGCTTTTCATAGACGCGTTTCTCTGGTATATTGTAGATTACACTATGTTCTAGAAGTACATGTAAAAGCGCTGGTTATAGACGCGTTTCTCTGGTATATTTTAGATTATTTATAACATATAAGGAAGGGAAACCCGAGGCCTGTAAACAGTAAATAAATATTAGACAAACATGAAGGTATGTTTTTCAGGCACTCGTAAGAAATAAAGAAGTAGAACACTAGACAACATAAAAACAACAGACGTGAGTGACTTACCCAGGATTCGAACCCCGGACCTTCCGTACGACAACACCGCCTAGCTATACAAGCGAATCACACTATCCTCCCGCCAACTAGGCATCCCCAAAAAAAGATGATTTACTGACCGGTCATTAGTGCGAAACACAAGACAACACCGGAAGTTTACAACGGGCTGCTTAGCCTTATTAATGACGCAATCACTTCTGTCGTTCTCCTATTATACAGTATATGTCAGTCCACACAAGACAAAGACCTTGATACTGTGTCTAGTAAATGATAGAAGATTTAAGAACAGTAGTATAGAACAGAGGGTGGGTTTCTGGTATTGTATAAACATTTATAACATATAAGGAAGGGAAACCCAAGGCCGGTAAACAGTAAATAAATATTAGACAAACATAAAGGTATGTTTTCAGGCACTCGTAAGAAATAAAAAAGTAGAACATTAGACAACAGAAAAACAACAGACGTGAGTGGCTTACCCAGGATTCGAACCCCGGACCTTCCGTACGACAACACCGCCTAGCTACACAAGCGAACCACACTATCCTCTCGGCCAGCTAGGTTTCCCCAAAAAAAGATGCTTTACTGACCGGTCATTATTGCGAAACACAAGACAGCACCGGAAGTTTACAATGGGCAGCTTAGCCTTATTAATGACGCAATCACTTCTGTCGTTCCCCTATTATACAGTACCGTATATGTCAGTCCATAAATGTTTATACGATACCAGAAACCTACCCTCTGTTCTATACTACTGTTCGTAAGTCTTCTATCATTTACTAGACACAGTATCAAGGTCTTTGTCTTGTGTGGACTGACATATACTGTATAATAGGGGAACGACAGAAGTGATTGCGTCATTAATAAGGCTAAGCTGCCCATTGTAAACTTCCGGTGTTGTCTTGTGTTTCGCACTAATGACCGGTCAGTAAAGCATCTATTTTGGGGATGCCTAGCTGGCCGGGAGGATAGTGTGATTCGCTTGTATAGCTAGGCGGTGTTGTCGTACGGAAGGTCCGGGATTCGAATCTTGGGTAAGCCACTCACGTCTGTTGTTTTTCTGTTGTCTAGTGTTCTACTTCTTTATTTCTTACGAGTGCCTGAAAACATACCTTTATGTTTGTCTAATATTTATTTATATTTTAGATTACACTATGTTCTATAAGTACATGTAAGAGCGCTGGTCATAGACGCGTTTCTCTGGTATATTTTAGATTACACTATGTTCTAGAAGTACATGATGAACGCTTATTTTGGCGCTGACGGCGCTACGTTGTATTCTGTATTGATAAATAGTTCATTGTTGGATATTTAGTGGCGTTTAAACGTTGCAGAGTACGTCAGAGTTGACAACTAAGTTAAGTGTATCACGTGTGTTCTTATTCTTCTTCGTCCACTCTCAGACATCTACTTGAATGTTTTCAAAGAAAGCCGTAGTCAGTTTGAGACTATTGGAATCTCCGTGGAGCTTTTCCACGAATGGTACTGGTGTCGGCCATATGCGTTTTCTCTGTTCCGCATATGTTGGCCAACTTTGAAGCAGTGCCATAGTTACACTGATTTGTGGTTCCTATCTTTAGCTTGTTGAATAGATGGTATCTCAATTTGGTGTGGCCAATTGTGTATAATTTATTCAGGCGGTAAAAGTAAAGATGTACTAAAAAACGTATACCAAATGCCCTAGCTATTCAATACAATAATTAGGCCAATTCCATATTGAATTTTACAGCGCAAATGAATATATTTAACAGTAAATGAATATATTTAACAGTAAATGAATATGTTTAACAATAAATGAATGTATTTAACAGTAAATGAATATATTTAACAGTTAATAAATATATTTAACAGTAAAGTAATATATTTAACAGTAAAGGAATATATTTAACAGTAAAGGAATATATTTAACAGTAAATGAATATATTTAACAATAAATGAATATACTTAACACTAAATGAATATATTTAACAGTAAAGTAATAAATTGTCACCGTTCGGTTTGCTAGGAGCATTATAAAATGCTCAAGCAGGAATTATAAGCGGTGATTTGGTTTTGGTTAAGAGGGAAGGTATGAAAAAATGGTTTAAGAAATAAGAATAGATTTGAATAAAGACTATTTGTCTTGCTAAAAGGGAAATAAGATGAGTGAAATCATGCTTTGATCAAAGGGAGAAGACTCTAATGATTAAAGTCAGGGGAGGAAAGTGCTTAATTACACTTAAGTAGATTTGGTGAGTTGGTAATTATGGTTTAGAAAATGTACATATAAGAATTGTATAGCAAGCTTTAGAGAAGACAATATAAGCTTGAGTCAAATATGCAAAGGGAGACAATGGGTAATTACCTCCCTTATAGGATTAAGTGAGTTGAGAGGAAAAAATATGCACGTGAAAAGTTTACCAGGACAACGGATGACACTTCACTGAGTTGTTTACACAGCGGATAAGCGTGAAAATATTTCAGCTGTCGCATTTTTGGAGGAGCGGTCCTAGTTTAAGGACGTAGAGTGGCAGGAATTGTATTTCTGCCAGGCTCATGTTCAATTTCTGTGGGGAAACGAGAATGAATACTATTTTATAGAGGAGAGAACGCATTTAGACGCGCTGTCGAGCGGTCGCATTTTTGGAGGAGCGGTCCTAGTTAAGAACGTAGAGTGGCAGGAATGTCTGTTCTGCCAGGCTCAAGTTTAATTTCTGTGAGAAACAGAATGAATACTTCTGAAGAATCCTATAGACCTAGTTGGAGTAGGAGAATCTATGCACAGGAGAAAGACAGAACTGTTTTTAAAAATAGGTCTAGAGATTAGAGGTGATAGTAAGAAATATGAGTGTTTGTGAGGATTCTGTGCAACCAGAGTAAGTAGGTCCTTTGACTCATAACTTTTTTGATAGACATTAAATAAAATTATTTCAGAAGTCGAAATGAAGTATTACAAGGTTATGGACGCTTCAACTAGGGGAGCGCAGAATAATGAGAAATGAAGCTGAAGCTACAAAATTGACTATGAGTTGTACAGACTGAGACTAAGTAGGCAGTTGAGGAGATTTTATAGAAGAACAGGGACTTAATAACCGGGTTGGGCTATTGTATAATGAACTTTGCAACATTCGACTGCTACAAGTAAGATGAGTAAGCAATTGAAGGCTGATTGTATTTACAGGAATGAAACATGCGCTCTCTAGCAGGTATAAGTATGAGGATATCGCAACAGGTGTACCCAATGTTATTGATTTGCATATATTGAATTTTTTAGATGATGGTATTTGATTAAATTGAGGTTCAAAAATTGACAGGAATTGGTAAGATGAAGGAAAACAACTCAGGAAAAGAGTTTGATGAGAGGCTTGGGAGAAGCCGGAATAAATAGAAAGGCCTTAAGGCCATAAGATAGTTATAAAACCATAACTGAATATGTTCTCAGGCAGAGAGCTATAAATAGATATGTAGATATGGTGGAATGTGCCCAGAAGGAAATGGGACATACAAGAGGCAGTTAGGGAATGTTTTGTACCTGGAAATTGTACCCCCATGCATCCTGTAATGATGTGAATTTTTTTTTGATGTAAATAAATCACTTGTTTTGATTTGAAACACTTCTCAAGTTGGGTTAACTCTCTCTAAAGGGTTGTTATGTGAGTGCTTGAGTAACAAAACAACAGACATAAGGGGTGGGATAACTGCTATAACGAAATTTGTCACTTAAGTAACATCATAAGAAGGGATGGGAACGAGTTTCAGGTTGGAAATTTTGAGAGAATATCATCCAGGGAATTGATAACTCTGGCGGAGAGGGCCAGTACTAAGATATACTCTTACTTGGAAGATGGGTCAATGGATCAAATTGACAAATAGAAGGTAAGACAACTAGGCCTGCCATATTTAACAGTAAAGTAATATACTTAACAGTAAAGTAATACATTTAACAGTAAATGAATACATTTAACAGTGAATGAATATATTTAACAGTATATGAATATATTTAACTCTAAAGTAATATATTTAACAGTAAATGAATATACTTAACAATAAATGAATCTATTTAACAGTAAAGTAAAATATTTAACAGTAAGAGAATATATTTAACAATAAAGTAATATATTTAACAGTAAATGAATATATTTAACAGTAAAGTAATATATTTTACAGTAAGTTAATATATTTAACAGTAAAGGAATATATTTAACAGTAAATGAATATATTTAACAGTAAATGAATATATTTAACAGTAAAGTAATATATTTAACAGTAAATGAATATATTTAACAGTAAAGTAATATATTTAACAGTAAATGAATATATTTAACAGTAAAGTAATATATTTAACAGTAAATGAATATATTTAACAGTAAAGTAATATATTTAACAATAAATGAGTATATTTAAAAGTAAAGTAATATATTTAACAGTAAATGAATATATTTAACTGTAAATGAATATATTTAACAATAAAGTAATATATTTAACAGTCTTCTTCTCTTCTTCTTCCGTCCTTAGCCACCGACCGTCAAAGCAGTCAGTGGCCATTACGCCTAGTGGCGTCTTAGGGCAACAGCAGATAGGTTTTCTTTGCCATTGTTTCCCATCACGCCTATTGGCGTCTTTAGGGCAACGGCAAATCAATCCATTTGCTGTTGTTTCCGTAATCGAAGTATATTTAACAGTAAATGAATATATTTAACAGCAAAGTAATATATAACAGTAAAACAGCATTAACATTTCCACGGAAGACGTGAAGAGGCAAGCGATGGTGAAAACTGAATCCTCCCCAAATGTGAATACTGCCACCTCGAAATCGGTTGACACAGCAATCTGCAAAGCGCTCCTCATACCGTCGCTAAATCCGCATACGTCCATCTGCAAGGGATATGTTGAATCTGTTCTCTTCTGTGAATAGGACAGCATTCCACTGCAGTCTAGTCCATCTGATATGTTGCTCTGCCCATTGCAGGCGCTGCTAACGATGTCTGTGAGTCAAGTTTGCCCCACATAAGGTCGTCTTGCAGTAAGGCCTGTATCTCTGAGTCGTCGTATGACTGTCATTCGAGAGACTTGCCCATGTCTACCCACTATTGCTCTTGCTGTTTGACTTGCCGGGAGAGTCAATTCCTTAGGTGACTCAGCACAATATGACGATCTTGCGCAGGGGTAGTAACTCGTGGTTGGCCACTCCGAAGTCTATCCCGGGCACTGCCAGTGGTTCCGTAACGTTCATTGAGACGTACAATAGTGCTGTGGTGGCAATTCATCCTTCTGGCAATGGCCCGCGAGCTCATTCCGGTCTCCAACATACCAATGGCTCGTTGACGGTCGTTTTCAGATAGTCGTGGCATTTCAAGCACATGTACTGGGTGTTTTGTCTCAACGGCCTTTTTATACCGAGTATACTGCCACAACGCGTACACATTTTCAGGGTCATAGCTGTTGAGAATCCTGTTGCACGTGTAACTTTCATCGTTTTCATGTAGTCTGTACACACACCCATGGGTTGAATCTTGCACTTTCCATTCCAGCAGCCATTCGCTCTCTACCTCATGGCAAACACGGGGAAAATCCATTCCCACACTTTTTTTTTGCCAGCTTCTCGGCATCAGTATATATAATAGTGGTGCGTTTTTAATGTGCTTCAGTATATTTAACAGTAAATGAATATATTTAACAGTAAATGAATATATTTAACAGTAAATAAATATATTTAACAGTAAATTAATATATTTAACAGTTAATGAATATATTTAATAGAAAATGAATATATTTAACAGTAAATGAACATATTTAACAGTAAATGAATATATTTAACAGTAAATGAACATATTTAACAGTAAATGAATATATTTAACAGTAAATGAATATTTAACAGTAAATGAATATATTTAACAGTAAATGAATATATTTAACAGTAAATGAATATATTTAAAAGAAAATGAATATATTTAACAGTAAATGAATATATTTAACAGTAAATGAATATATTTAACAGTAAATGAATATATTTAACAGTAAATGAATATATTTAACAGTAAATGAATATATTTAACAGTAAATGAACATATTTAACAGTAAATGAACATATTTAACAGTAAATGAATATATTTAACAGTAAATGAACATATCTAAAAGAAAATGAAAATTGTTCAATACATTTGGTATTTATTTGTCAGTTCCATTGGTTCTCTGGCACAGAGTGTTGGCTTAGCTAAAAATCTTTTTTCAGGATGGGTCCTCTTCAGAGTTTTATCATGCGGGCATATAGATACTGTTTTATGATTTCGTATTTACCAACACTGCACAAGCTAGACGACCTTTTCAGAACTAGCCGTTTTGATAACTTACCTGTACAAGTAATCTCTTGTTCCCGTAAGTAAATACTGTGGTCAGTTTGAAAAATGTAAAGAAAAATTATGTCTTTAACTTTCTGATTTTTAATCCAACTGCCACCTTATCATTCACATTTAAACCCAATTGAACTCGTTTGGGCAAAAGTTAAAGGACAGGTTGCAGCTGAAAATAAAACTTTCAAACTATGCAATATGAAAGAACTAACCTATGCCGCCCTCTCGCAGATAGACAAAGATTATTGGTGTAAATATGAAAACCATGTCTTAAAAGAGGAAAATGACTATTGGAAAAAAGATGGACTGTCGTTCGTTCAGCCGAGAATAGCCATCAATATGTTAGACTCGTCTGACTCAGAATAAGTGTGTAAATACCTTATATGTTTTCTCCTTCATCTATTTGTATATGTAAACCAATTCATTTCCTTTTTATCTCCGTGATTTCACTACTATTTTTAACATACACAGTACTTTCACTTCTTCATGCATCGATTCACTTTTTAGTAGAAAAAGTAACATTTACAACGAATAGGCGTTATTTTTCCCTCAAATACTTCGAAGAAATTAAATAAATGACCTCACGTAGTAATCAGTTAACAAACCCCCCTAACATTTGAATTGTATATACGCCTCTGCCGAAAATATGCCAATTCCTTCATTTATGGTAATTTATTTTCTTCCAGGACAAAATAATTACTTCGTTACAAAAGATAAAAGGAATTAGCCGTTGCAAGAAAAGAACACTACCTGCAATATTGAATTTTATAAAAACTGTGGGACATTGAAAATATAAGACCACATACAAAAAATCATGTTTATCAGTGCAAGGAATATGGAGGTATTTGAAGTCAATCGTCGACCGACCTTTTTGAAACGCACTATAATACTGATAGAACTGCAGATGGACTGACGGGAGCAGAATTACAAAGCTGTCACATAGGTATTTTGAGATTATTAATATATGTCATAGTGATATGAGAAGGATTGTTGAAACCATTACCTAAAGCAATCAATAGTTTGACAACAAATACGATTTCAAGTAAGCATAAACTACATATAAAACACCAACTCCGACAACTGACTACAGAGATTACAGTTATATAACTACGGGTAGAAAAATAAAGCAGACATTCCACCAAGAACGAACCAGAATCGTAGAACAAGACAGACAGTTTATCATTGACATATCAAATAAAACAACAGTGAAACAATAAACAATCAAAAGTGTCACGGCATATTTAGGAAAATAAATTGGTGACATCGTTATCAGCGGGTTTTGGCAACGCTGATAACTTTCTGAAAAACCGGTGCGTCTGGCGACACCGGAAATGAAAATGGGAAAGGCGCGAAAGGGCAGTGGACGCTGGGCCTTTGTCCGAGAGTGACGGACATTTTTGGTTCCCTTTTCATTGAGTGTGGAATATGGCCAAGAGTTTGCTAGAGTAGTTTATTCTGTTGGACATAATTATAATTCTGGAATGGTTTAGTGTCCAGTGATATTATTGTCAGGCCATCGGGTATAATTTGCCAGTGGATTGGTTTTTCCATTGTGTAGTTTCCAGTTCGCCATAGTGAGCGATTGTTCAGTACTCGTAAGTTTGTATAGTACTGTTATACTGTCTTGTGTGAGATTAATTTGATATATTAATTCGAGAAGTTTCTCGGGCAGTGTTATATATATTCCATACTGTTTTCAGCCATGTGTGGTTATCCTGTGTGCAGTGTTTGATTAAAAGGGATTTCCTATAGAAATGTGTTATTTCTTCTGTGTCACCCATTGTATGTTGTGGTCGTCTCCTAGCGAAGCGAGCCAAGTATTAAATTAGCGTCAGTAATAAATCCACAGCATCAATTAGGAGTTGACATTTGAGGGCTACGTCCGAATTTTTGGTGAGCCTTTAGGCCGTGGGGCCTGTGTTTTATAGTATTAAATTCCCAGCTGACGTCTGGGTGGTCCATCCTATTCTCTATAAAAGGCCGTAGTGCCTATGTTTTTTTCTAGATAGGCCTGAATTTAAGATGCACACAGTACGTTAGAAGGTTTTAGTCCCAGTGTGTTGACGCCTTCTGTGTGCTAAGTCACGATAGTGAGTTATTTTCGGTTGCCAGCTTCGGGTATGTGTGTTTGTCAGTCAGCAGTAGTGAACTGTAGGCGGTCAAGTGTGACGCGTCGCGATACGTAACCTAGTTTCCTTCAGGTCACAGTGTAAGATTGTTATTGTCAGTTCAGATAATATTTTGACATTGTTTGGGGTTGACGCTGTGTTGGAAAGTTAATTTTGGTGTAGGCTGGCTAGTTTGTTAGAAGGTGTGTCAACGGGATGGAATAAAGTGCAGTTGGTGTCTGGCTTTCAGTAGACATATTACAAGGTAGTCTTCACGATTTCTTGGTAACATTCGGGGCTCACTGCGGAGTAAAGTTACGTGTTCAACAGGGCGGGGAGACGACTTCGGTTGTTGCGCTATCCTGGTTGATACATTATGACTTTGAGTGTTACCTTTGAGGTGTTAGGAGTTGTTGTGGAGTACCTTTGTAAACTTTTAAGTTTACCTAGGTCTACAGAGGTGTTAGGGTGTTTTGTTGTAGGCAAGTTGTTCTGTTCCTGCTACAACCTGCCTACGTATGTTCCTACACTGCAGCCATCCCGTGCTGTAGAAAGAGATTGTGTTTGAGCACTGCAGCCAACCTGCGCTCCTAACTGCAGCAGTATCAGTACACGTACTGCTCTTCCTGCCAGGGAACATTACCTTCCGGAGATTTTGCCAAGTTCTGTTGCTGTCATTCTTCTCTGATGTGCCTGTCCAGTGGAAGCCTACCAACGCTTCTGTCGTGACCCCGGAAATTCACTGTGCTGAAGTGTGAAGCCTGCTGATCTCAGTGGTCCTGGAGTACTCTGTGCTAAAGACTGCTGAAATCCTGAAGCGCCGCAGTGAAGTGATCCTGACTGGGATATTTTACGTATCATAGTGCGGAAAGACTGCACCGATATTGGCCGGCACATAGATTTGTGGATTTATGATCCTGATATTTGTCGGTGGACAGTGCTATGAAAGCATCGTGTAGAACAGTGTAGTCGCCTGTATATTGGTTGCAGTACCATGCCAAAGGACAGTATTGCATATGCTGGCACACAGACTTACGTAGAAGTCTGGTTTTCTGAACTGTATTCTGGATATTCTGTCGGGATATTCGATACCACAGTGGAGTACATTTGTTTTGGAACTTTGCGTCAAGTGTGGTGTTCCGTTTGTTGGTCTTCATCTCGGATCATCTATGCTGAAGAGCTTTTTTGTACAAGCGACGCTGGACCGTCAGGTAAGTTTTTGTTTGTAATGTTTGTATGATATGCTAAATTGTTGTTTCTTGTTTTCTTTTCTCTAAATTCTAAATTTTCTTTTCTGTCTATCAGTCTAATTCTATTTATCGTACAGTCTGATCTTTTAGAGCAGGATAGTCCTATTTCTTCATCTGCTTCTTGAAGCTTGCTTAGTAATTTGTTGTTGTTTTCTTTCCTTTTGTTGTGTTCTTTTTCCCTACTTTCTTTCTAGAACTTAGTCTGGATGTTTATATGGGGTTAGTTAGTTAGGTGAGATCTTCCACTCTATTTCCTATTACTTGGGGCTTGGTAATATTTCTGTTATTATTGGTTTTATGGTAGGTAGTTTCTTTTGACTGGAGTGAGTGGATAGTAGTTAGTGAAGGAGATAGCTCTCAGCACTTCATTGTTAAGTGTAGTTGTTGTTTAGTCTATTGTATAATAGTATATTTGTGTGTTTAAAGGTGGACGGGTGGCGAGTTTAATTCATTCTGGTCCTATTTGTGGGAAAAGATTGAATTAGACTGATTTCTTTTTAGGGGGTGGCTGTGTATGTTTAGTGGTGGAGTAAAGCAGACGGTTTTCCTGCGACTGCCCTACTTAACATTCCAAGCCCATTTAGTGTTAGGTGTACTGGTGGAGTTTGTATTGACATTGTCTTGCACATTCAGTAATTCTTTTGTTGTGTTTAAGTGGTGTGTTCTTTCGTTCCATCTTGCTATCTTGTAAATACGTTTACAGGGATTCCTTGTTTTCGTTCGCGCGCAGTCACGCATTGTATATATTAATCTGCCTCTGCTCTACTTTGTCTATCATCTCATTCCTCGTGACTGGGATTTTTTGTTTGTTTTTGTAGTGTTTAGTACGTGTCGTTTCATCTGTGTAGTGTTCATTTTGCCTACAGAAACATTTATATAAGACAGATTAGGAATAATTAAAAGTACTATCTGAGTATAGCACCAGTGTGGGTGCCAGTGACATACTGGGGAGTACAAGCTGATTTATTGTCAAGTTGATATAGTGGTGTCATAGCACCAGGAAGTATCATCAGCTGTTGTTGTACAATTGTCGACTATTCTAAGGGTCTTTGAGTGTATCACAGAGACTAAGTGGTCGGAAAGACCAAATTCTCAGAGTAATGAGATAGTAGCCAAGTGGCAAAGTAAGACTATATTTATTCAAGAAGAGGTAAAGGTGGATGATGTGTATACAGAGAGAGGTGAGGTGATATATACTTACATGCACATATATGTGTAAATTGGAAAAATTGATATTGATATCAATATTTACTATTATTACTGCATACTTTGTAAGCAGAGAGTTATTTGTTGACATAAGTGAAGTGTTGACAGCATATACGGTTGTGTATTGGCATAGTAAAAATCTACAGTAAGAAGATAATAGGGAGTATTCTGAGTGTACATCATGAACATTGATAGTTTCATGCGGATAGGCAAGGAAGCTGGGTACACAGGAAAAGAATTATTGGATTATGCCAAGCAGAATTCCAATCAAAAGAGAACCAGAATGCCTTAAGGGATGCTCGAGCTGAAGAGTTAGAGCTCAAAAGAAGAGAATTCGAATTGCAAGAAAAGAAGATAGAGCGAAATTGCAAGAAAAGAAGTTGAAAGAAGACAGAGAATATGAAGAAAAGAAGATAGAGCGAGAATTGCAAGAAAAGAAGATAGAGCGAGAATTGCAAGAAAAGAAGATAGAGCGAGAATTGCAAGAAAAGAAGTTGAGAGAAGACAGAGAATTTGAAGAAAAGAAGACAGAGCGAAAATTGCAAGAAAAGAAGTTGAAAGAAGACAGAGAATATGAAGAAAAGAAGATAGAGCGAGAATTGCAAGAAAAGAAGATAGAGAGAGAATTGCAAGAAAAGAAGATAGAGCGAGAATTGCAAGAAAAGAAGTTGAGAGAAGACAGAGAATTTTAAGAAAAGAAGATAGAGCGAGAAGTGCAAGAAATAAGATAGAGCGAGAATTTGAGGAAAAAAAGTTAGAACGAGAATTACAAGAAAAGTTAGAATTAGAGAGAATGAGGATGGATAAGGAAATACAATTGAAGAAATTGGAAGTGGGGGCGAGTGATCAGAACTCGACTCCTAGGGGGTCTCATCGTCCTTTTAGTCTGCCAAATTTCAATGACAAAATCGATAGTTTAGATTTTTTCCTCATGATGTTCGAGGCCGATTGCGTGGCCTGGAAGGCCGACAGAGATCAGTGGCCATCTCTGCTATCGACGTTGCTAGTGGGGCCTGCGATGGAGACTTTTTAATAGCCTCCCGCTAGATGAAAGGGCCGATTACGACAAAGTAAAGGAAAGGTTGCTCCGGAAGTTCCGTCTGACTGCTGACGGGTACCGGACGTGTTTCAGAAACGCGATGCCTAGCGCAGACCAAAACTTCGAGGACTTTATCTCAAAGATAAAGCTTCTGCTCAACAGAAGGATTGAGATGGAGGGAATTAATAAGGACTATGATGGCTTGCTAGACTTGATGCTACGAGACAAAGTGTTGTCGTCGTGCTCAACTGAGTTGGTGGTGCTCTTCCAAGAGCGCCAGCCAAAAGATATTGAGTCCATGGCCCAATTGGGGCATCATTATGTCCTGTCCCACCCGGGCAAACCCATCCTCAAGTCAGGTCTGCCAGACGACATAGTTGCCGGTGTCGGCGATGTACAGCGCCAGCCATGGCAACGTCGGGTAGGAAGTGCCGACAGGTCAACGAGATCGAGATTTGATAGGTCACCCCGTTTATATCAGTCAGGTAGAGGCAGTTATAAGAACTTTAGACCACAGCGGAATTTCCAGCCAAGATGGAATAACCGACAGTCAGAAGCGATAGTGATGGAGAGGGTTTCCAAGGACGGAAACAAGTACGCTTCCAGGGCTCTCAAGATAAGGGCAAAAGATTTTATAAAGGGAAGGAGTCCAAACACAGAAGCGGGTCGTCAGACGGTCGCGGGTCGGACTCCGATGCGCGCTCCTCACCGAACCATAGTCCCAAAAAGGAGAAGAAGGAAATTATTTGCAACATGTGGGGGGTGCAGAGGCCATATAGCCAGGTTGTGCCCCACTGTGCCAGAGACGGCTAATGTGGCATGTGTTTTAGATACCGTCAATAATGAAGATTGCGAGGGGTGCAGACAATTATTTGTACCGGATGGTAAACCTCTGCTAATTTGCGGTCATACACTACCCTGTCTGTCTTCCCTAGACGAGTGTGGGAAACTCGATCTGTGTTCAGGGTCGGTGCAGTCGAAGAAGGTGTCCGTGCTTAGGGACAAGGGGTGAACCACCATAGGGTACGCCGCTCCTGCATTGATGAGTCATGCTTGACGGGGAGGATGATAAAGTGCATCACGTTTGGGGGTAATGTGGAGCATTACCCTATAGCCATTGTAGAAATTGATACCCCATTCTTATCAGGGACCGTACGCGCATGTGTCCTTGAGGCGCCGGTGGCCCATTTGATTGTCGGGAATGTCCAGGGGGTGCGTGAGTGCACACAGGACGAGATACAAAAGTGGCAAACGGTCAGGCAACTAGTCGCTAATTCGGTGCTCACGAGAGCACAAGCGAAGGCAAACGGGATGCAAGAGTCCAACGACGCCACGAGCACATCGTTCCCGGTGAAGGTGATCCCTGAAATTCGTGGCTTGGAGGGGATCGATTTAGTAAAACTCCAAAGATCCGATCAGTCGTTGCAGAAATTGCTAGTGCTGGCGGAAACTGGAGATGTAAGGCACACGAAAACGTCCCGTTACTGGTTTTAGTACAAAAAACAGATTTTGACGCGGTGCTTTGTCAAGCAACATCAACTGATACGCCAGGTCGTGGTACCTGGATCGATGAGACCGAAGGTACTAGGAGTTGCTCACGACTCACCTTTCGCAGGACATATGGGTGTTGCGAAGACCCGTGTTAGGGTGCTTTCGCAATTTTATTGGCCAGGGTCGAATATGGATGTCAGGTGTATTGTAGATTATGTCGGGTGTGCCAGCAGATGGCATATAAGGAGAGAGCCCTAAGGCCCCGGTACAGACTGTGGACCTGGCTTTACGCCCTTTCCAGAAAATGGCGGTCGACATAATAGGCCCGTTATCGTGCGCATCTGATAGAGGGTTCCGATTTATTCTCACCATGGTAGACCTATGTACCAGATGGCCGGAGGCTGTCCCGATGCGCTCGATTACCTGCAAGCTGTAGCAGAGGCGCTGCAGTTGTTATACAGCCGATTTGGTTTCCCGGAGTGTATTCTCTCAGATAGGGGAACGCAGTTTATCTCCAAAGAAATGGCGGAGGTCTCGAAATTGCTGGGGATCGCACAGACGTTCACCTCTCCATACCATCCTCAGACGAACGGAGTGTGTGAGCGACTTAACGGCTCGATGAAGCAGATATTGGCGAAGGTGACCGCGGAGTGCTTACAGGATTGGAACAGGTATTTGTCGGCGGTACTCTTTGCATACGGAGAGGCTCCGCACGAGAGTACAGGGTTCTCTCCGTTTGAATTGCTTTATGGGGCGAATCCCAGAGGCCCAATGCATGTCCTGAAGAACTAGATGGTTGAGAAGCATACGAGAGAATCGTCGGTTTCAGCGTATGATTATGTCGTTGGCTTGCTTGAACGAATAGTCAGGTCGTGTGCATTAGCACGTGAGTCGCTCTCGCAAGCAGGTATTCAACATCGACGATACGCCAACAGGGGTACCAGATTGGTTTCACTTCAGACAGGGGAACAAGTATGGTTACTTCTCCTTACTAAACAGGACAGGTTGAGCATCTCCTGGCAAGGTCCGTTTCAAGTTCTTAAAAAGGTGACGGACGTGGACTACCTTATCAAGGCTAGAAATAGGGAGAAGGTGTTCCACGTGAATATGTTGAAGCCATACGGTAGTAGTCGAGGAGTCCGAAGACAGCGGGGACGATGTTAATCTCCCCTTATCACTTGTGCCGCTGGCTCCATCCGAGTCATGGGCAGACGGGTCGATCTGTGATGATCTGTCACATGAGAAAAAGATGCAGGTGCGTGCGATACTTAGGGATTTTGGCGAGGTCCTTACCGATCTGCCGGGACGTACCAATGCGATAGTACATGACATAACCCTGACTGATGACCAGCCTATAAGCGTGAAACCATATCCCTTACCGTTGCATTATGAGACGGCGATTGAAAAGGAAATCGATGATATGGTCCAGCTTAACATTATCTCCCCTTCCAAGTCAGCTTACTCATTCCCATTGGTGGTGGTGAAGAAGAAGAACGGGTCTCTTCGAGTATGTATCGATTTTCGAAAACTTAATAACTTTACGGTGGCGGACGCAGAACCTATGCCAAATCAGGAGGAGCTTCTGACCAAACTCTCTCGTGCCCGGTATTTCAGCAAGCTAGATCTGTCAAAGGGTTACTGGCAGGTGCCACTGGCTGAAGGAGCGAAACCTCTTAGGGCATTTGCAACTCCAAGGGGTCTTTTTCAATTTAATTACATGTGTTTTAGGTTAGTAAATGCACCCGCAACTTTTGTTAGAATGATGAGGAAGGTGTTATGCCAAAGGAACGATGTAATAACATACATCGACGACATCTGCGTGTTTCATGACACGTGGGACCAGCAAATTGTGGGGGTGTTCGCGGTTGTAAAATGCTTAAAGACACATGGGCTCACTGCTCGTCCAAGCAAAGTATCGATCGGATACGCAGAACTGAGCTTCTAGGTCATGTGGTGGGTCATAATGTTATCAGACCAGAGGGTAACACGGTGACCAAAATCTTGGATTTGCAAGTGCCGAGGACTAAGAGACAGGTAAAAAGTCTGGTGGGGCTGATTAACTTTTACAATAAATTTATACCTAATTTCTCAACTTTGGCGGAGCCTTTAACAGAGCTTACAAAGAAAGGGCAGCCAAATAAGTTAAGATGGTCAGAAAATGCCAATAAAAGAAGTATTTTCAGGTGAACCGATTTTGAGGTTGCCAGACTTACATAAACCTCTAGTCTTGCACACCGATGCTTCCTCAGTGGGCATAAGGGCCTGTTTATTGCAGGAACATGAAGAGTCACTGCATCCGGTGTTGTACGTGAGTCGCAAGCTACTGCCAGCAGAGACAAGGTACTCAACGATCGAAAGGGAATGCCTGGCGATCGTGTGGGCCGTCTCTAAGCTGGCTAGGTATCTGTTGGGAGCGCATTTCTTCCTTCAAACGGACCATAAGCCGCTGCTATTCCTGCAGGCGGCGAAGTCAACAAGTGCTAAGTTGACAAAATGGGCCTTGTTACTGCAGCAGTTCCGCTTCACTATTCTTCCGATTCAGGGAGTACATAATGTAGTAGCGAAGGCGCTGTCCAGATTATATGAGGGTTGGGCAAACGTGTAAATATCATGTGATGCCTTGCAATGCATATTTATGCTGTAATATGTTATGCTTCACAATGTATGTATTATGATGCCACAAAGGCATCCTGCACTAGAATCGAATGTAATGTATATTTATAGCATGTACAAATGATTGTCTATACTATGACATTGCTTACTGTTGTGGATGCCTATATGAGAATAACTATGAGCGGACGATATATTGTGTATTTTAGACCAGGTGTGGACAGTCGTTGTTATTTTTCACGACTACCAGTACCTGGGGTGGCTTATTTCATGCTCATATTGTGTTTGGTGGATAGGTTGAGTAGGCATGAACGACAATGGTGGTGGACAACCATGGCACTCTCTAGACAGATGAGGAAGTGCTGGCATGGCATAGATTCGTTCCAACTCCATACGGGGTCGGGGCGAGGACTCCTCTGATGGAAGAAATACAAGTACGTTTTCTTTCTTAAGGAGGGGGGGGGGTGTGGATGTCACGGCATATTTAGGAAAATAAATTGGCGAAATCGTTATCAGCGGGTTTTGGCAACGCTGATAACTTTCTGAAAAACCGGTGAGTCTGGCGACACCGGAAAGGGAAAAGGGAAAGGCGCGAAAGGGCAGTGGACGCTGGGCCTTTGTCCGAGAGTGACGGACATTTTTTGTTCCCTTTTCATTGAGTGTGGAATATGGCCAAGAGTTTGCTATAGTAGTTTATTCTGTTGGACATAATTATAATTCTGGAATGGTTTAGTGTCCAGTGATATTATTGTCAGGCCATCGGGTATAATTTGCCAGTGGATTGGTTTTTCCATTGTGTAGTTTCCAGTTCGCCATAGTGAGCGTTTGTTCAGTACTAAGATTGTATAGTACTGTTATACTGTCTTGTGTGAGATTAATTTGATATATTAATTCGAGAAGTTTCTCGGGCAGTGTTATATATTCCATACTGTTTTTAGCTAGTGTGGCTATCCTGTGTGCAGTGTTTGATTAAAAGGGATTTCCTATAGAAATGTGTTATTTCTTCTGTGTCACCCATTGTATGTTGTGGTCGTCTCCTAGCGAAGCGAGCCAAGTATTAAATTAGCGTCAGTATTAAATCCAACAAAGGAATAATTACTTATTGCAATTTTAGACACCACACGTCAAATCATCATTGACAAAGTCATAAATCAGCTGGAGTTAAGAAAGACCACATTATCGGTAGACACAAGAGGAAACAAAAAACAGACATGGATCTTTATTTCAGCTAGTAGTACTTTTAACGACACGTCGGCACACTAGCAATAATAGATATAGATCTAAAATCATTACACTTAGAAAATATAAATAAATAAGTATATGGATTGAACAAGCAGAAACACTCGAATAAACCTTATGACGTAACGGTCAGACAGGCAGCAAGCGGTCCTTCACAGAAATAGATCTTTTCATGGCTATAGCACGTTTCACTAGCTTTGCCCAACTTCAAAATGCTATATCTCAGCGAATATATAACGCATATAAGTGAAATTTTGTGTGTGAATTTGAAATGGTATGGACCCTATGAATTAAATTTTTCATTAAAATGCGGCCATTGGTTTCAATTTTCGTTTCTTTGCGATATAATATAAAATCCTACTTGCCACCACACATTACACGAACACATATTGAAATGTCTACTATCGTATGCAAAAAATGGCGTTAATACGTTAGACGGTTAATCAGATAATTACATTTGTTTGAGGGCAAAGCTAGTGAAACGTGCTATAGTTGTAGTTCCATCATGTAGTATTAGCAGGTCATTGTTTTCTATAAAGGTTGTGGCCGTTGACTGACTTGTCTATAATTTTATACTTGTACTTCGTGTAATCGTATGTTAGGTTTCGTATCACAGCCATTTCAGTAGACTGCTTGTATTGGTTGGTAAGTAATCTTCACATACGATGACTTCGTTCTGAACAACAGTTGACAAAATGAACTATGATGACTGAAGGCTTCATATCTCAACAAGTTGAACTTTATTTACGAAGAAACACGTACAACATGCCCGGTGCTGGCTCTTGACAGAATGTATTCAGTATTATGTCCAGCCTTTTTTATGCGGCTGGCGACTTGTACAACGAAATTGAGTACATAACATTCTGCCTCACTCTCTGTCCCTCTCTGCATAAACTGTCTCTAGTTGCTATTAGGTTCACAAGTTGAGAACCACTGTTGTTGTTGCTATACTGTCAATATCTCCCTACTCAATGTTCAGTTATAGTCACATGCAGCTAACTTGGCGTATCTGGCCTACCGCCAGGGATGTATGTTTACCAAGCTCATCTTGATTACTCGACTGTCTGCTTGTCTACTGTACTTCACTAGAACTAAAAAGGTTCATACCTTTCAACGTACCCGGTCTTACGAACACAACACAGTCCTTCCTTATGAAATGTACACTGACATCTTGTCATCTCACAGAAATATAACACTGTCATTCGACCAGAGTGACATGGAGAGTAAAGTTCGTGATTGTAGTGTATCTTTTGCAAACTGCAGGTCAACCCAGATACCGTGGGCTAAATCATTCGATGCGTGAAGTCTCTGTGGACAAATGCTCACTCTGTCAAGACTAAGAACCAACTGATTTTATCTAAAACCACGATTTACTACTACAACTATTTTCGAACCATCCAGAACAGAACGTTCACTAACAAATTCACCCAAACACCTAACCCACGCGAAACTCAATTCGTTCACCCTGCTTCCACAGACAATCAAGATACAAACTCTGCCACTTAAACAAGGGATGTAAGACTCATCGTAACCTCCATCTATAGTTATATTTATTACTTCCCTTAGACCATTATTGAAATAGGACTCCATCATTTCTCTTTTGCTATCAAGTGTCTTCCGGTTACATGGGCAAACTGCGCTAAGCAAGAAAAAAAAAAGGTTCAATACCTTCCATTTACGGTGTATACCACATCCTCGGTATTTCATGACGGACAAAGTGACAGATGTTGAAGTGTTGTCACGTACTGTCCAACAAACCATATATACGCTGCTTAGACAGAGCGCACTACGATGGCTTGGCCACGTTCATCACATGGAAGATGGTTGTATCCCGAAAGATAATTTCTAGAGACAACTGGCAAATGGCAAAAGAATTACAACGCTGAAAAGTCAAAGTAATGCTGAACTGGATGACCTAAGAGTAACACTTCACAGACTATGTCAGCGATATAAAACAGTCGTGATACAGTGGACCACTTCTCACTGCAACATCCCTGGAAATGAAGAGGCAAAGGAAGGGGGAAAGCTTAATCAACTTGACACAAATATAGCTTATGAGAAGGCCACAATTTGTATCAAGCGGATATACAGGCACAAGTGGGGAGCAGAGCATACAGGCCACATAAAAATGATCCATATTTCCATCTCAGCAGAAGTGAGCAAGTGGTAATCTTCAGACTTCGCACAGGTCATAATAGATTGAGATAACATCTTATCAACACATTAAAGATAAGAACTACTGATGAGTGTGACTGTGGCACTAATAAAATGTCTGCCGAACATCTGCTTCAAAGGTGCTCAACATATGAAGAACATATAGCCATCACCAGTGCCATTCCTGGAGAAAATCTACGGAGATATCAACAGCTTCAGGCTGACCACTGCTTTCTTTGAACTTATTCAAGTTGACATCTGAGGGTGAACGAAGAAGAAGTATATATAAATGAGTCTTTACTCGGTGGTAAGAAATAATAAAAGGGCTTCTGGGCTAGCGTAAAGGGCAGGACGCAGCGTATATTGCAACGTTCTCCTGTATCAGAATAGAGATACAGGCTGCTTCTGTAGCCATTAGGCGGTTTGTCTGAAACTCCACTAACTAGGGAAGTTATTGTGCCACACCTCTCAATCCTTGCTTGTGATGTTCCAAAATAATTTTTATGATACTAGTCGGTGGTACCAATTGGTGGTGCTTTCTGTGGAACAAGTGAGTGGTATAAGTGACCGGGAGTCAAAGCTAAACAACTACAGCAGACAGGTCTTAACAGACATTGGGCCATCTTCACAATTACCCCACTGTCATGATTTGGTTGAAAATGTCTGCCCCTTTAATCTGAGTGGTCTGCCTGTAATTCTCTCTATCTCTTGTCTACGCCTACGTTTCTGTCAAATTGCTTTTAACAGCTCTAATTCTGTCGTTAGCCGTCAATCTTAAGAGAGAGCCAGGCTAACGCCACCCCTTGCACGTGTAAAGAGGCATTTTTGCCAAAGTTCTTTTAGTAGCGATTCTTGGGAAAAGGGCAAGTCCCCTGTCCCGTTGATTATTGAGGACCCAGGGAATTTTCTGCCCCTTTATTTTTGCCGTCTTCGTTTTCCATCCTGAACGAAAGTCGCTCGTAGAACGGGGAAGCGGGGCTAATGTTACGTAGATTTCCTCGGCTCTCGATGCGGCCGAAGACTCTCTCTCATAAAACTTACGTCTCTTCGGTTTCATCTCGAGCGGGCGGAGAATCGCTTGTCGACCACCTGCGGGCTCATTTTTACTATTTGAGCACGGCGTCTCTAACATTCTTTACCATTCGCCTCTGGAGGAATCCTTGCTGCTTAGCAAAATTGTTATACAGTTGAAAGCGTGTAAACAGTTGTAGTCCGGAAATTGTATTCCTTGCTTGGTAAGCCCACTATTTACTTAAATCGTTTCTTGGGGTTTTTCTTGTTAGTTTACATATATATATATATATATATATATATATATATATATATATATATATATATATATATATATATATATATATATATATATATATATATTATATATATATATATATATATATATATATATATATATATATATATATATATATATATATAGGTTTTATTGCACCGCTATTTTTGTAATTCCACCCAGTGGTAATTTTGACGTTGGGCAAATATCAACTGGGCACTCGCGCAATTCCCACTCGATATTATTCCGAGTATATATTTAACGTGCTAAATACTTAATGTTTGCGTTTTGCTCTGCTTTCTCAATGAGTGGGGGGGGGGGGGGGAATAATTAGCCTTAGACGCCGCTACGAAAAATTATCCTCACGGCTGGCACAGTGTTAACGTCTAGCTGAGTTTACCTGCGTATATAATTAGGAAGCAAGAGCGAAGGGGGAAATATGGTGGGGTGATCTTGCGGAGGGGGGGGGGGGGGGGGGGAGGGGGAGTTGTTTGTAGCCCAGGCTGTATCTTTGTTAATGTAAAATTTGATTGTTTGTATTTTTGCAGAGAGTGGTCAGACGCCTGCAATTTTGTGCGCTCTTACCCTCATTGAGGGCACCTTCCATCGACAAATATCTACTGCAAATACGTATCGTCACATATTCATAACCCTCCACTCGCAAATTAGCATAGGACTTCAACAAACACATGCCGAGTCCTCCTGTCACGTGCCATCATCTCAAGTTCTTTCCACGTTCTCCTCATCATTTTCACCTCTGTCTCCAGCTCTCCTCTCCATCCATGCGCCCCCTGGCCCACATCTGCCCCTCCCGCCCAGGGGCCCCAGAACAAGGACCGCCTTGCAATGCTATCAACAGGTCTCCTCAGTGTGTGTCCAATCCATCGCCATCCTCTCACATCCCACCCCACCGGCACCCATCTAGCTCCCGTCCTCAGCCCCACGTTGGCAAAACCGCCACACCATTTCAATCCCTCCACTCCACTCAAGCACCCTTCCACGAAAGTCTGCAGCTTTTTGGCCGCCGTCCCTGCTGCTCTCTATATCTCAGAGCCATACAATAGGACTGACTTCTCATTTGAAGCCTTTTGTATTCTTATTTTTATATCACTGTCTGTCCCTCCAACTTTGTCTATATTACTGCCAAGATATGTGTACGATTCTACATCCTGTATTGGTGTTTCTTCAAGTTCAACCATATTATCATTACCTGCATTTATTATCATTATTTTTGTCTTTTCCCTGTGTATTTTCAGACTCAGTTGCTGTGACCTTTCATCGATAGTTTTCAATTTGTCCTGCATCTGATTACGGTTATGGGACAGAAGAGCCAAGTCATCAGCAAAATCCAGATCATCCAACTGCTTAGTCAGAGTCCACTGGATTCCATTTCTGTTGTGTGTTGTCGATGTTCTCGTAACCCAGTCTATTGCTAGTAAGAAAAGAAATGGAGACAAGAGGCATCCCTGTCGCACTCATGTTCTTATCCCAAACGGTTCTGTAAGCTGTCCTTCATGAAGAACTCTGCATGTCATGTCTTCATGTGTTTTCTTTATTAAATCAATGATCTTCGGGGGAACTCCATAATGCCTCATTGTGGCGGAAGATTATTTAAAATTATTTATTATGTAAAAGTATGCGAGTAAAGAGTTCTGGTCTTACAAGTAATACCCCAGTCTTAGAAATAAGCACTGGTGTATTGTTATCATAAAAATAGTCAGACTGTGAAAACCCTGGCCCAGTTGGTAAGAAGTAGTACCAGGATTTAAGGTGTCTCCTCCCTGTGACTATCTTATGATTACTTATATTCTAGGGGATAATAAAATGAACATTCACTGTGACCACAAATGTAATAAGTGAATAATTCCTCAGGTACAGTTAAAAATATTTTAATATTTACACTAATATTCTATTTCTACTAGTTGGAAAAGAGTATAAAAATATATATAAAAGTATTCATACAATTACTATTATTGTCTGTTTAGACTTCAAGATCTTGAATATTACAGTTACTGCAATCACGGTTTTTAGTTCTTTGACTTTACAAATAACTGTCATCACTTGACTGTTTGAATATTAGGTTCACTATGGCTGTTTTCATAAATGGGTGGTCAGTGTCTTAACTGCCACTTATCTTATCACTTGATACTGCTGACACTGAACTGTCTGTTGTAGATCAGATTTGTTAAACCCAGCTGTAGAGATGCCAATGGCCAGTGAAGTTCTCCTTGGGGTCCTGCACGTTTGTGGGATTGCCTCTGGTGAACAACACAGTCTTCTGATACTTGACAGTCTGGTTTGAGTTATTTCATGGAACCTGCAACATATCAGCCTTGGCTAGTATCTGGCTAGACTTGTAGCTGACTAGCACAGACGTCAGACCAGTCAGTCATCAGTTGTCACCGTTATACAATCATAGTAAGTAAGGACATCATTTCAGTGATATAGCATTAATATTAACATTTCAATTAAGTGTAACTGACTAGCACATAAGTCAGACAAGTCAGTCATCAGGTGTCAAAGTTATACAGTCATAGCAAGTAACATCAATTCAATGATATAGAATTAATATTAACATATCAGTAATAAACCTCATCTGGTTTATTCCGCTCCTATACATCCTTTTCTGATCTATAACTTGATCCTTCTAAATCATATCAAGTACAAATTCAAAAACTGATGCTATCTTAGCAACTACCCAAAATTAATACATAAAATAAATAAAGTGAGTGACCACGTGATCAGGTTGCTTTCTACTGAAACTGGCTGTAGAACACTCCAGTTTACCAGCTGTAAATGGGTACAAAGTTGTGCGCTCGAACTAGGGAAGGCAAAGGCAGCGAGGAAGGGGACTAGTCACCTTAACCTCTTAAACTGGGATCTTCCACGAAGAAGTTTCTAACACTTCATTTCCCTATGACAATCTCTGCCATGGGACTGCCTTTATCTTCGTAAGCGATAAAGCAATATGATAAATATATCTTCATTAGGCTGTGGGGCTATTTGTGATTAATTTTTGTACAAGCAACAATCATCTCATCCACAATGCACATGTTTAGATCATATTAAAAATACAATACATTATATCAATGATTATTATACAGGCATATTTTGTGAATTCTATATGAACCTGAAATAACAATTATTATACACGGTAGTTATCATAATTTCGCTTACCCTCAGACTTCAGATACTGGACTTAAGAATGTTTCTGGCGATCCACTCACAATTCATGGGTAGTGGCGAAACTCTGCCTCCAGTCTGTCTGAACCCTCTTTCGTTGTCTGTAGCTCAGTTTACCGATACGCTATATATACGCATAGCGCGGACGTATAGGAGGGTACCGACGTCACAGCTTAAACCTAAGCCTGAAAAATCCTTCCCGAACAGTGATTTCGGCCGATCTGTGCGTCGACTGAATGTTTGCCTTTCTCATTCTCGGCATATATAATATCCATATTGTTCCATCTTATCTAGTTTTATACAGCTGATAAAACTCTATCTTCCTATCCATGTAAATTCCCAAACTGTTATTTGTTGATTTTAATATTTAGAACAGAAGTGGGTTACACGCTTTTAGCGTAACTGTGGGCAGCCGAAATACGCATATATCTCCGTAAATGAGAACTTCCTACCGTTCCTTCTTATATGCAGTTATACACAATCCTTCCCTGTACTGAAATGTAAAATCCTTTTCATACGGATTCCCTTCTGCTTTTATTTATCGTTGGCGATTTCCTCTGTCTGATACACATTTCGCTGATACGCCGCCATTTTGAAAGCGGTCAATCGATCGTTGACAGGTTTATAAATCTAACTGAACCCGTTTGCAATGACTTGAAACCAATTTCGCGACATAGCTCCCCCATATTTTAAGCTGGATGATATCTAGCTTAACTATTGGGTACAAGACAATTGCAAATCGACCATTCCGAGGTTAGTTTTCCTTCCTTCTATCTTCCTCAAGCTCAGTGGGATGGCGACTTAGAAAATCTGCGCCCACATTCTATTTTCCAAGAATATATTCATCCTTTACTATCTCTCTCCTTCCTGTTCGGCGTTTCATCCAGGCTCTTACTGCTGGTGAAACCGGGTCGGTAGGTTTCCCATGACGTTTACCGCCCTCTTTTCGTTGATAGTTGGATGTGGTTTTCCCTCGCAAATCCGTAGGTGTTTGATTTTCGCTACGTGATTTGTTCCTTTTTTCCAGCGCATGGGGTTCAGACTGCAATTGAACCTGTGTGGGATGTTTCCTTTCCCCTCCCGTGCAAATCTCGGGAGTACCCCTGATTGCTGGTTTGCTTGTAGATTTTTGATGAAGACTCTTCCGTCGACTTTCTGAATCTACATAGGTGCACTCTGGACAGGAATTTACATACTGATTTATGTCTTCCGTAATACCTGGCCAGTAGAACTGGGTGGCTATTCTTTGTTTTGTGGCACCATTACCCAGGTGTTCACTCAAAGTTGATATGTGTCCCCAGCCTATAACCTTATTCCTATAGGTGGATGGTACAACAATTTGACCATGACTTTTCGTCCCTCTTCCAGCTTTCCTGTACAAGAGTCCATGTTCCATATAGAAATGTCCTTTCCTTGGAGCTTTATGTGTTTTTGATAATTTGCCAAAACAAGGCTTCAACGTGCTGTCTGCTTCTTGAGCCCGTTTCATTTCAGTTGAATGAAATTTTACGTTGGTGTCTCTCTCAATGTTCCTGGAGTCAGCCTTGGTCTGGATTCCTGCCATAACCATAGGTTTTACAGGGTCTCCTAAGAAAACATATTTACGCCCCAACATTAGGGGTAAAAGGGATCATCTATCACAGCTGCATTTATCTCCCCTTCCACATAGCGACAACTGACATGAATCTTTGCTATGGGTAATGTAAGGGGTGGTGTTCCTTTTAGTGGCCCTTGAATCTCTACTGTTTCTGTGGTGATTTGTTCAGGGCACACCAGAGATGCACACACGACTGCGTCATAGGACAAACCTGTGTCATACATTCCTGTGACTTGTTTGCCATTCACAGTCACTATCTCCTGGGTAGGTGGGTGATGGAGGCTATTCTGACTCACAGTCAGTTCCTTCCTAACAGAAGTCCTCACCTGTAGACATGCAGCATGATGAAGGGGTTTTTTCCTCCCACATTCATCAGTGTTGTGGTTGCTCATCTTACAAAATTTGCACCACTTATCTCCCTGTTTGTAGGGTTTCTTTTCCTGAGTCTGAGGGTTCTTGTCCTTATTATCAAATCTTTGCTTGTATCTGTGTGGTTGATCCATCTGGTCAAAATCGGTATTCTGCGGTGGTGGCTTATATCCTTCTACCTGCTTCCTTTTTGTTCCTATCAATTCAGCTTGAGCTGCTTGGTATCTCTCTGCACATTTCAAAATGTCTTCCAGCCTCTCTGCTCCTTGTTCCATAAGGAATTTCCTCATTTCTTGAGACATGGAATCTTTCACTTGCTCTAACATAACCATTTCTTTCAGATCCTCGTAGGTTTTCTGATACTTACCTAAACTACTCCATTTCAACAAATATGTTTCTAGCCTAGCTGAGAACTGGTTATATGTTTCTCCAGGTAGAGGTTTAGAAGTTCTAAATTTCTTCCTATATGCCTCAGAGTTCTTTTCATACCGGATCAGTAAGGCTTGCTTTAGTATTTCATAATTTTCCTGATCTTCTTTGGGGAGTTTCAGAAACACATCATATGCAATACCTCTCAATCCCTGGGATAACTTTAGACTCCATTTTTCCTTTTCCAGTCCATATGTAGAGGCTAGCCTTTCATACCTATCCAGGTATGACTCAATTGCGTCCTCCTTTTCAACAAATGGATCTAGGTGGAAGTTCATGGCTCCATTTGCCATGTTCTGAAAAGAGCTATTCTCAGAATGAGGTGAGCTATTACCATGGGTGCTAGTCCCAGCCTGAAGTTCAAGTTCAAGCTGTCTCATTTTCAGCTCATGGTCTCTCTCTGCTTGTAACCTCCTTTCTTCTCTCTCAGCTTCTAATTTCTTGGCTTCTCTCTCCGCTTCTAATTTCTTGGCTTCTCTCTCTGCTTCTAATTCTAATTTCTTGGCTTCTCTCTCTGCTTCTAATTTCTTGGCTTCTCTCTCTGCTTCTAATTGCTTTGCTTCTCTCTCAGTGTACTTTTCACATTCCGTCGTGACATACCGGATCAGAGCATCACCATCCATGCCAAGCTCTTTTCCCACCTGCAGTGTAGCAGACCTAAATTTGACCAAGTCAGCCATGATGTATCTGTAGTCTAGTAGGGCAAGCGATCTTACTCAAACTAATTTACTACAATATAATTAACTTAGTTAAAATTAAAGTTAATTAAACTGACTTCACCATATATGAAACAGCTTTCTTTATCTGTACTCAATGGTACTCCTAAAAATATAATTATTTCCTACTATGTTACTCTTTCCAAAAAATTTACAAAACCAAATTTCTACACAGCAGAAATAGAAAGTTGGCTCAGGAATATCAAAGATATATCCCGGACGAGCCCCCACTGTGGCGGAAGGTTATTTAAAATTATTTATTATGTAAAAGTATGCCAGTAAAGAGTTCTGGTCTTACAAGTAATACCCCAGTCTTAGAAATAAGCACTGGTGTATTGTTATCATAAAAATAGTCAGACTGTGAAAACCCTGGCCCAGTTGGTAAGAAGTAGTACCAGGATTTAAGGTGTCTCCTCCCTGTGACTATCTTATGATTACTTATATTCTAGGGGATAATAAAATGAACATTCACTGTGACCACAAATGTAATAAGTGAATAATTCCTCAGGTACAGTTAAAAATATTTTAATATTTACACTAATATTCTATTTCTACTAGTTGGAAAAGAGTATAAAAATATATATAAAAGTATTCATACAATTACTATTATTGTCTGTTTAGACTTCAAGATCTTGAATATTACAGTTACTGCAATCACGGTTTTTAGTTCTTTGACTTTACAAATAACTGTCATCACTTGACTGTTTGAATATTAGGTTCACTATGGCTGTTTTCATAAATGGGTGGTCAGTGTCTTAACTGCCACTTATCTTATCACTTGATACTGCTGACACTGAACTGTCTGTTGTAGATCAGATTTGTTAAAACCCAGCTGTAGAGATGCCAATGGCCAGTGAAGTTCTCCTTGGGGTCCTGCACGTTTGTGGGATTGCCTCTGGTGAACAACACAGTCTTCTGATACTTGACAGTCTGGTTTGAGTTATTTCATGGAACCTGCAACATATCAGCCTTGGCTAGTATCTGGCTAGACTTGTAGCTGACTAGCACAGACGTCAGACCAGTCAGTCATCAGTTGTCACCGTTATACAATCATAGTAAGTAAGGACATCATTTCAGTGATATAGCATTAATATTAACATTTCAATTAAGTGTAACTGACTAGCACATAAGTCAGACAAGTCAGTCATCAGGTGTCAAAGTTATACAGTCATAGCAAGTAACATCAATTCAATGATATAGAATTAATATTAACATATCAGTAATAAACCTCATCTGGTTTATCCGCTCCTATACATCCTTTTCTGATCTATAACTTGATCCTTCTAAATCATATCAAGTACAAATTCAAATACTGATGCTATCTTAGCAACTACCCAAAATTAATACATAAAATAAATAAAGTGAGTGACCACGTGATCAGGTTGCTTTCTACTGAAACTGGCTGTAGAACACTCCAGTTTACCAGCTGTAAATGGGTACAAAGTTGTGCGCTCGAACTAGGGAAGGCAAAGGCAGCGAGGAAGGGGACTAGTCACCTTAACCTCTTAAACTGGGATCTTCCACGAAGAAGTTTCTAACACTTCATTTCCCTATGACAATCTCTGCCATGGGACTGCCTTTATCTTCGTAAGCGATAAAGCAATATGATAAATATATCTTCATTAGGCTGTGGGGCTATTTGTGATTAATTTTTGTACAAGCAACAATCATCTCATCCACAATGCACATGTTTAGATCATATTAAAAATACAATACATTATATCAATGATTATTATACAGGCATATTTTGTGAATTCTATATGAACCTGAAATAACAATTATTATACACGGTAGTTATCATAATTTCGCTTACCCTCAGACTTCAGATACTGGACTTAAGAATGTTTCTGGCGATCCGCTCACAATTCATGGGTAGTGGCGAAATTCTGCCTCCAGTCTGTCTGAACCCTCTTTCGTTGTCTGTAGCTCAGTTTACCGATACGCTATATATACGCATAGCGCGGACGTATAGGAGGGTACCGACGTCACAGCTTAAACCTAAGCCTGAAAAATCCTTCCCGAACAGTGATTTCGGCCGATCTGTGCGTCGACTGAACGTTTGCCTTTCTCATTCTCGGCATATATAATATCCATATTGTTCCATCTTATCTAGTTTTATACAGCTGATAAAACTCTATCTTCCTATCCATGTAAATTCCCAAACTGTTATTTGTTGATTTTAATATTTAGAACAGAAGTGATTTACACGCTTTTAGCGTAACTGTGGGCAGCCGAAATACGCATATATCTCCGTAAATGAGAACTTCCTACCGTTCCTTCTTATATGCAGTTATACACAATCCTTCCCTGTACTGAAATGTAAAATCCTTTTCATACGGATTCCCTTCTGCTTTTATTTATCGTTGGCAATTTCCTCTGTCTGATACACATTTCGCTGATACGCCGCCATTTTGAAAGCGGTCAATCGATCGTTGACAGGTTTATAAATCTAACTGAACCCGTTTGCAATGACTTGAAACCAATTTCGCGACACTCATCAATTTCCAAAGTGATTCTCTGTTTACACTGTCAAATGCCTTTTCGTAGTCTACAAATCCGATGTATAGTGGTGAATTCCACTCCAGACTTTGTTCAACTATTATTCTCAAAGTGGCTATCTGGTCTGTACATGATCTGTTTTGTCGAAAACCTGCTTGTTCATCTCTCAGTTTCTTGTCTATGGACTCTTTTAATCTCTCAAGGATAATCCTGTTTAATACATTTCCCGGCACTGACAGTAACATTATTCCTCTATAATTTGTGCACTCTTGTAAATTTCCCTTCTTAGGCAACTTAACCAGATAACGTTCCTTACATTCTGCTGGTATCTCTTCCTTTTCCCAGACGTCACCAAGTAATTTATATAATATCTCTGTAGCCGTGTCGATATCTGCTTTGATGGCATGTGCTGGAATGCCATCAGGTCCAGACGCTTTTCCACCTCTTAGAAGCTTTATGGCTTTCTTTATTTCTTCCTTCGTTGGTCTTTCACCGTTAATTTGTAGCTCTTCTTCTGCTGGCTGGATGTCCGGGGGGGGTTTTGTGGAGCTGGTCTATTGAGAAGGTCCTCAAAATATTCTGTCCACCTCTTCATTTGCTCTTGTATATTGCTGAGCAGTTTTCCATTCTTGTCTTTTATGAGGCAACTTATTTGCTTGTATTTCCCTGTTAGCTTCTTTGTGCTGTTATACAGTTCTCTCATATTTCCTTTGGCTGCAGCATCTTCTGCCTCTCTTGACAACTCCTCAATATACTTCCTCGTGTCTCTTTTGAAACTTCGTTTTACTTCTTTGTTTGCTTCTGTGTACACTTCTTGAGCCTTGGCTTTTTAGCTTCTGCTTTTGCTTGTGTTTAAATCTGCTTTCTTGTTTTTTTCTGTCTTTTATCTTATTGATGGTTTCTGTTGTTATCCATGCTTTTTGTTGTCGTTCCCTTTTCCCCAGTATTTCTTCACATGTCTCATTCCATACCGTTTTGATTTGCTGCCAATAGTCTTCTATATTCTCTACATCTTCCAGCTGTTGGAGCACTTGGAATTTGTTGGATATTGTGACCGCAAATTTGTCTCTTGTTTCTTGATTTCTTAGATGTCCTACATTAAATTGTTGTCTATAATTTTGCATTGTTGCATATCTCTTGAGTTTCATTTTTACTTTGGCTATCAGAAGGTGGTGATCTGATGCCACATCTGCTCCTCTATATACTTTTACATCCTGCAATGATGATCTAAACTTCTTGTTTATGCATATATGATCAATCTGATTTTCTGTTCTATGGTCTGGGGATATCCATGTTGCCTTGTGTATTCTCTTATGTGGAAACATGCTTCCTCCTATAGCCAGTTGATTTGAAGCACAGAAGTTTGAGAATAGTTCCCCATTTTCATTCATTATTCCTAGCCCATGTTTTCCCATGACTTCTTCAAATCCAGTGTTGACTGTACCTATCTTTGCATTCATATCACCCATCAAAATTGTGATGTCTCTTCTTTTTACTTTATCCATAATTTCTTGTAGTCTAGTATAAAATGCTTCTTTCACAGACTCTTCTTTATCATTAGTTGGTGCATAACATTGGATGACATTTACATGTATTTTCTTTTTAGCTGTTTTAAAAGTGGCTGTTATTATTCTGGGTCCAACAGCTTCCCATTCAATGAGTGCTTTTTGTGCTTCTTTAGATAACATAAGAGCTACCCCTTCACTGTGATGTGAACTTTCGTCTTCATGTCCTGAGGACAGCACCAATTCACCTGTGATGAGTTTCTTCTTGTCTACCCCCTTCCACTTTGTTTCACATATTACCAGAACCTCGATTTTATATTTCCTTATTTCTGCTGCTACTTGTGCCACTTTCCCTTGTTCGTCTAATGTCCGAACATTTCAGGTGCCAAATCTGGAAGTTCTCCTAGAAAAAAGAAGGTTAGTCAGCAACACAGACTCCTTTCGGCATCATACGCCTCCCTGCGAGAGGACCTTCCCCTGTCTTGGATGGCTGTGCTTTATTTTCCTTAACTGACTTGTCCATATTTGTTGAAGTTTTTTGTGGTTTAAATTATTTACAGGATGAGGTAACCAGCCTCATGCCCAACCCTCCTTAATCGCTTTCTACGACATGCATGACAGGGAACAGTGTTACTATTCTTTGCTCCCCTTTCGGGCCCCGTACCACACGGGTGATCGTCACATCTTGGTGTATATACATCGTCCGTGCAGACGGGTAGTTGCCTTTGCCCTCAAACCTTCGGGCAATATCATCAGACCCATTGAGGTCCCGTCACCTTGGAGTCAATACTCACAGCCTTTAACAGGATATAAATCTCTAGCCAGACTGGCTGCTACCTTTGACATCGACTTGTGTCGGCAACACTGTCCGACGCATTGACAGCCAGTAAACCCGGGGAAGCGTGGAGTATCTTACAAGTATCTTTGCTGTGGATAATAATCACCTGTCGGAAGCGTGAGTCATCGTTAGCCACCAGATAGAGGCGCATCCCTTGGGAGCCCTCAACTATATTCGTTGTAATCTTTGCCAGCAGTGGTCTCTAGCGTCATGCTAATCGGATTTATTAGTAGTGCTAGGATGTTCACACTAGTGTTGTCTCCTTCACCCGTGCCTTGGAAAGTGGGTGCGCGCTTGAATTATTTTAATTACTGGTTCCAATGGGAGCTTATCTCCACATCATTTGGATATCAAGATTCAGAGGAACTGTGTTAAGTTTTTCTCGTTGCGGATTACTTACATACCAGGATTATTGAGCTCACGACTGGAGAGGCCGTTTTCATCACCGAAAACTGGGGGCCCCCTGTTTGCTAGATAACCTGATTTGTGAGAAAGTCTTTGGGTGTTGTGTGAGTGTGAGACAGAGGCAGTGACTAGTTTGATTGCCAGAGGAGGTGTGTTAGTTTGTTGTTCTGTGATATTTTTTCTCTTGATGTTTTTTTTTATTTTTAACTTCAATAAACATATACATATTACTTGTGGTCAGAATCTCCTCTATTCTAACTGTAACGTGATGTTGTGCCGTGTGTCCTTACTGTAGTAGATTAGTCTATTTGGACATTGGAGGATGGGTGAGAGATTGACGTCATTAAAGTCAGTCGGACTATGGTGGAGAAGTAGCCTCACTACCCACGGAAGTCATATTTCTCCCCATAATTTCATTAAGTACCCATTCAAAGCTGCCAAGTGAACTCTTTCATAAAGAACTGTTTAAATCAGACCATCACCTGTGAGGAAATTTTAAATACTCTATCTAAATTCACACCACCTCTTATTTATTTTACACCTGTTAACGATAATTGATTATTAAATTTGTTATCTGTAAAGATACAAATGTATAGTTGATTTAGTCATTTTAAGTGAACTGCACCCGCATGACTCAGTCATTTTAAATATTTATAACACAGCTATTTAAGTAATATTATGCTGAGTTAAATGAGTTGGGGGCTCATCAGAACGAACTAACATCCTAACTCATAGAAGGTCTGAAAGATAAAAGTTTACACGGCCTGGATCCTATCAGCCGTAATACTTGATTTCTTTAAATTCCTATGAGGCTCTCTAGAACTGAAGCACTATTTTTCAATTGACATCTCTGCCTAGAGTAATCTTGAGCGAAAGGTGGACCCATGTGAAGACCCTCAGTAGAAACTCTGAATTGTTGCCACTGTTGGACCATCAATGCAGAGCAAGAGGTGTAAATCACGTGACACACAGCTGTGGATAGTATGAAAAATAACGAAATACTCGCGGGAGGGAAGCGAGATATGGTTTCTTAGAAGAACAGTAAAAATTCATTGACAGCCTAGATAACATACGAAGGAAGTTTGAGCGGTGTGCATGAATGTTGTTACTTTATGGTGAAATTTGGAATAATTGAGGAATGCAGCGTGCGTGATGGAAACAGAAGAAAGCAAGTACAGGATTCGTCGAAACGCTTGAAAGTATGAAACACAATCAGTAAATAGATCAAAATATACACTAAGACACCCTAATATAACCAACATATCCATGCACATTGTTAATGGTTGAAAGTGACGCGTTGCTTGCAATCGTACCCAAAACTTAATTAAAACAAAAATAAATACAACTCACTTCAAAATATTCACAATCTATCTTGGCCACCACAACGTGCAGCTATCACTAAAAATCGGTTATTACCAATCTGTAAAGCGCGTTGTGTTACAAAACATTCCATATTGATTCACAACATACCGTGATGACTACCACTATTTTAATTGTCGGGTCGGGAGAAGGAATGACACAGTGTAAATGTCTTCGGATAATACTTGATATTGATCCTTGTGGAGAAAGAATAATTAAAAGCCAACAAACGTTTAAATCAAAATTATTTTTTCTGGAAAATATGTTCTCCTATATGAGAGAAGTGTAAGATATTTTGTAGGATGATAAAGTAGCTTAAATGGCGTCAATGTATGACCTCAGGTCAATGTTTGTCAAAAATGTAGATGGACTAAAAAAGTACTAAGGTGACGAATAGGAACATACAATATACTGTAAATATACACACGTCTTTACGTGTCACCATTTAAATGTTAGGGGAGGTAACATATTCGTTTGTTTCTTTAATTTTTAATTCAAGGGAAATAATTTAACCATTACACAAATGCTAAAAAAAATAAAAGATTCTCGTTCAGTTTTAATTGCATCTGGTTAAAAGTAAAAATATATAAAACAAAGAATATTGTGTTATGCCCACTTTAAGAAAAGACTGTTACATGCTATTTGTGAATGTTGTTATTTGCTGTTGTTAATAAATATTAAAACAATGTTTAACTTGATGCACATGACGATGAAGTGAAAACATATCTGCTCTGCTACTTTCAATGATAATTGACATCCACAAACTATTACCATGTAAATTTATCGCTCAGCGCAGAAACGCGTTTTTCATCAATCCCTTGAGCATTACTATATTACAAAACATCCCAGAATAACACGTCTACGTCAATCGCTGTTGTTTATACACTTACTTAGTCGTTCCCCTTCTACCGTGTGGTGTAGAGGTGTTTATACGCACGGACAATAATTATACAGAGGAAGAGAAACATCTGTTACAGATAAACACAACTTCAAAGAAGTTTCTGTTTGGATGTATAACGACTTTTTACGCGATGCTCATAATTTAATGGCATGTCTTCCACATACAAAGAGAAGTTTAATCCGCTAACTACTAACTTCGTTGCTTCCAAGATGTTGTGCTATTCAAACATGGATAAGTTGAATCTCGACTTTCGTGATCTAGAATTGGGCTACATTGTCAAACCTGGACACCCTTAGATTAGTCATTGTTTTCTACTTCCATCTTAGTAAGATCTGTTGAAACTGGTGTGAATAGTCTACCTCGCTGTACAAACGCCATGATTGAATGTGATCGTTAGTTTAATAAACCGACTGGACAATTAATAGCATAGACACACGTAGTAAGAGTGAGGTTATAAAAGACAGTACTTACATATACGAACATGCTTACCTGTAGGATTTGAACCTGAGACTTTGACAACAGATTTAGAGAGAAGAAAACAACTTTTACAAATATAATGTAACAGAAAGATCATCGGAGTAACGAACCTGAATAGTTATAACAAATCAACAGGTTAAAGTCACATGGATAGACGTACTATTCTCATAATAACAAAATGACTGAGGCAGACATGGTATAGCCGCATACGGATATCATATTAGTTACCAAAGATTGTCCCACAATGCCCAGTACCAGACAAAGTAAGACCTGATAGACAGAAAAGAAATATATACATTAGCAACATAAAAGAATTGACGCTTCTAACTGTCGAGGAACTAAACAAGCTAACAAGTAATAGATAAAACTGGCGTGTACTAGTACAGCACTTTTCGTCTGTGGTGAATCAATGGTCACGTGTTCTGAGACAAGCTAAGACAAGTCACCTGTATAATCAGTCACATTAGTCTCATGTCACATTTACATCAATGAATTCAAATAATTCAATCCATAAAAGTACTAGTAACCAATTAAAATAAATAAACTGGTTATCTGTCTTTGCTTCTCGTTACAATCATTTTTATTATTCCTGTACTTACATCATCTTATTTATTCCGCCTTCTGTCTGTGGTAAATACAAATGGTTCACATCAGTTCATCACTATTATGTGTTTGTAGCCTGAGTCGTATTAGAAGGTTCGGACCACTGCCCTTTCAGTAGATAGTATATAGTGAGGTAAATGTGACCAACTTCCTTCTCTCAGACTGACAAAGATATTTTCTCATACTCTCTGTTGCTTCAAACGAATTTACCTTAGTAATAACAGTGAAGATGTCAAAGGTTGAACTTTATTAACAAGGTTAGCAGTCTTTCATAACAACAGCTTCTTCAGCAACAAAAGTATTCAATATTCAAAACTGCAATTTTCTTGTCTTCTTATTACTTGCTTTCTTCAGCTATCCCAATATCCTATAATTCTTCAGGTAGAAACTTCTTGTCTCTCTTCTATACTGACTGTTTATTTTATTTATGTTTTTCTTTTCATATGTCTCTTGGTATATCTCACTAAGAGAAAACTGGCCATACCGCCAGGGCTGTCGTTTTGCCAAGATTTCGTCTATTATTCTTCTCTGCTCAGACCTGGTCTGCTGAGCTACACATGCTACTGATATATAAAAGTGTTCAACGTACCTGGGTTTGTTCTCAAACGAAATACACTTTCTTTTCTTTCACATCTATCATGTCCTCAGAATAAAATACTATCACAATAAGATACTGCCGTACACCAAATTTATGGTACATAATGTACTGAGCGTTTTCTATACACTCTATTTCTCACAGCATAAATCTTGCTAATCATCTAAGACTGAGTATGTTTTCTCACACATCTATTACGCTGAGCGCGTTTCTTAAGTCTAACTTTAACACTTGGGAGAAAACCCTTTTTCCTTCCTACGCCTAGCGCGTCTCAATATCAACCGCCTGATTCCTGTTCTTACATTATTCGTTCACCCCTCTCATGTATCATTAATCACACTTTTCACGTGCGTACTTTTTCTGAGCACAACTCACTAACACAATATTCACGTGCATACTTTTTCTGAGCACAACTCACTAACACGATATTCACGTGCATACTTTTTCTGAGCACAACTCACTAATTTATCAAGGGATGTAATCTCTAGTTTATTCCCTTTGCTAAATATACACTCATTTTACCCTATCAAAACCAAACCACCGTTCACTTGTTCAGTAAATGTTGAAATTTACACAAAGCTTTAGTTATTTAAAGTGTTATTGTGATTTACTTCTCGTTTGTAAACAAACATATTCGTGGTACAGAAGATCTTCGATATACGTCGCGCCGATATACGTCGTTTCGCATACACGTCGTTGATTAATTTAGGGACGGTAAACTCGACATGCATCGTATATTTTCGCACTTATGCCGTTTGAACAGGAATGTACATGTATATTTCCCTCCAATCTTCTCTTTCATCTTCTGTACTGAAATTCATAATTACATATTGCATATAACGTGTAAAAATATATATACAGTATGTATAAAAAAAAGTATAGTAATATGTATGTATTAACTACTTATTTAAAAAAATCCATTTTACAAAACTGTACAGCCATACTGTAAATAATAATTTAAGAGAATATACAATGAAATAAAAATATAAATAATAAATGAGTAGTAGATTTTTTTTTTAAATCAACAAAATAAATGACGTTAGATTATTTCTGACATTAAAAAAGGTCAGAGCACCTCAACAGCACATCACAGAATCAGCAGAAACTTCAGCTACAGTTGTAGCAACTTCAAGTGCTGAGAAGCAGCAATTATAACAGGAAGAATTATGTAAAAATAAAATTATATTAGTGTATTGTTACATTCTTATTTAGCAATTACAATAAATTATACTGTATTACAGTTTTGTGTACAATAACATAATTATATGCCTATAGACTTCCATATAAAGTCAAATGTTTGTTGGTCTGGAACGTTTCTCCCATGTAATATGAGTTCAGCGTTTCTCAAACTTTGTTTTGTCTCAGGACCACTTTACACTCTTAAAAATCATTGAGGACCCTAAGAGGTTTTAACTATGTGTGTTATGTCTATCGATATTTACCGTATTAAAAGTTGTGCATATTTATAACATTAAACGTACTTCCTTAGAAATGTATTTAACAAAAAAAAAAAAAAAATACGCAAGCACACATTCCATTAACGATGACGTCATTACACGCCGTGTGGCGTCTGGAAAACTCCACTGTACACTGGTGAGCGAATGAGAGTGAAAAATGCAAATAACATCTTAAATTATTCTGAAGATTGTTTTGACCTCGCGGACCACATGAAAGGTTCTCGGCGTCCGCTTTTTTGAGAACCGCTGCATTAGTTTAATGGGATATTAATGATCAATATATGTCGTTTCCATATAAGTCGAGCCTTTTTAAAGAACAAAACTATAATGTACATCGAGGATCCTGTATTTACATAACAGACTCACGTAATATATTCTCACGTAATATAATCATTTAGCAGACTAACAGAATATATTGTCACACACGATAATCGTGACATTATATAAAAGACTCACAGAATATATTCTCACACAAGATAATCGTGACATTGTATAACAGACTAACATAATATATTCTCACACAAAATAATCAGCGTGATGCTGACCACATCACCCCTAGTGTGCCGATGGTCAAGAAAATATGGGCCTAACACCATATTCCCAATATGCCTCAATGGGCGTGTAACGGGATCCTTTACCTCACAAGATAATCGTCACCTTATGTAACTGACTCCCTGAATATATTCTCACACAAGATAATCGTGGCTAGAGATAACAGAATGACAGATACTATTCGCACGCAAGATATTCGTGGCTTTACATATCAGACTTAGAGATACTATTCACAAAAAACAATCGTGATCACACAAGATAAAACAATTGGGCTGCAGACCATCCAGGACACACACAAAATGATGCATATTAAAAGCTCAACAGAAGAGAACAAGTGACAATCTTCAGACTCCGCACGGGCCACCATAGATTGGGACATCATCTATTCAACAAGGTAACTACTCGAAACGTTTCATTTCTTGTGTCATCCCGTAATGCATTTTGTGCACTTCACGATCTATTTTCCTACCTCGGACAATATTTGGTATTTTGGAGTCACTTGTTTACACTACTTCCTGTACTAATTCGTCATGTCTGTTTACCTGATCAACCTCCCTGAGAGTGTATACAGGTGAGAGCTGATTGGCTGCCAGTCATTTTTGTGTAGTGACACCCGGTGTTTGTGTTTACACCGGGAGCGCCGGTCATATGACACACACCAGAAGACGACGGAAATTTTGTAATCGATTCCGGACAGAATTGTTACGAAGACATTATTTGTGATAATGTAGGAAGTCTTGAGTGTAAAAAGAAACCTTGATCGACGGAAATAACAATTCCTTATATGAAAAGTGACTTTATAAAAAAAATCGAGCAGAATTTTCCTATGAGGAAATTTTTGAAATAAACCCATTCATAGCAAGTATGATTGAATACAACTGGCTGGGCAATTCTAGATTTTATAAACAATACCTCTGATTGGATACTGGGCAGATAGTAACAACCACGTGCGTGGGACGAAAGTTGCAATATAAACTGACACTTTCGTTGGTTTAGAGCACTGTGAAATTTACTTCATCAAGAAGATAATCAGTTAACAAGAGAAAAGAATAGGGTTAGAATTTCATTTATCGGACTGTACCTTGTTTGAGCATCTTCTGGACTTACATATGACATATCTGAAATAACCTGATATTTTCGTTGGTTTAGAGCCCTGTGAAATTCATCTCATCAATAAGACAACCAGATAGCCAGAGAAAGGAATAGGATTAGAATTTTATTTATCTTACTAGACCTTGTTTGGACATCTTGTGGACTTATGTCCCAGGAAAAATCTACCTACATTAACACGGAAAGCCGGAATCCTAGAAATCTCAACACAAAGTCAGAGTGGTAGCCTATTGTAAAGTAATACGCCAGAACTCGTGTAAGCGGCATTTTAAACAGGTTGTCTTAATTATTTCTCTGAGCCAGGAGCCAGTAATCCCAAGAGATTTTGGGGTAAGTTGTACATTTCAACATTCTATATTTTGGATTTATTAACATGTGAAAATTGCTAATGGATGTCCAAGTCATATAGAATGATGATTTCATGAATAACCACTACAAGAGCTGGCGACTGCTTTATGCGCATTTCTCATAGAGAAACACAAGCAGCGGTAGTCCCAAGATCCATATGGAGCAGGGAGTGGATGATGATAGAACTGATGTACATACTTTCTATATTTTTTACTTTATCAACCAGTGCAAATGTAAAGATATTCAATATAAATGTAGTGAATTTTTTATGCTCACTGGAATTAATATTAATGCTCAGAGAGGGTAAAGTTTTGAGGCAGATGGGATGGTGGAATGAAAAAATGGGAGGAGAGACACATGATTGTATGTCTGGAAACCCAATACTCATGAGGGTATATGTTTCTCTTCTGTCATAATACTAGTCGGTGGTACCAGTTAAGGGTGCTAACTCTGCAACAACGTGTGAGGTATAAGTGGCAGAAAGTTTATTTTTTCAAGTATTATTTCACTACTTTCAGTATTTCGTGTCTTGTGTGTTATCTGACACTCCTTGTGGATGATAAACACCTGACATTTGCAAGGATAGGTAGAGATAATATTACGAAAGGAAAGTTGGTAAAATTTCTCGCACCAAACTTTGCCATACCAGATTAAGACGCACATCGCCCAGCGTTATCTGCATAATCACTGATAAGAGGGGTTTGCTCATTACCAAAGCTTGGAATATGGGGAGACAACTTTTGGACAGACATCGAAAAGAGATTACTTTCTGATAAAGTAATAAATTGTTACTTCTTACACACGTTGTCATATGAGGTTATTGACATGTTCGCGAATCTGTACGCAAGGCATCGCATGTCTTATTGTCATTTATGGTAATACGTTACCTTTAGCTGTACACACCTTATTTCAAGTAGACTATTTTGAAAGTACCAAACCCTACCCCACCTGTTTAAAAATGATTGGAAGGCTTATTTAACTACATAACAAACAGATGCGTGCGAGACCAGGAATATAACCTGACACGTTTCAGGGTTATTCTACTGTGAAGATCGCTTGCCAAATACCAGACCTTGGTAGAGTGAAGTATAGAATTCAGAATTCTTTCTTAACATACCGGACAACTTTAGTTGGAGAATTTTGGACGGACTTTCATAGCCCAGAAAATCTCTTTCACATTAAATAAGGAAACCGGGACTGAGGAATCTAAACGACCACACACGAAGTCAAAGAGGGAACATTAAATTAACGACACCCCAGATGCGAATTCAAGTCTCTTTTATTTATCTGAGCAAAATGTAGGTGAGCCAGGATTGGCGTAAGTTTTTATTTTACATTTTATATTTTATTACTAACATGTGCGCACGCACGCACGCACGCACGCACGCACGCACACACACACACACACACACATATATATATTAGCATGTGAATATAATATGTAAAACTCGCTTGTGGATGTCAAAATCATTTGGGGCTGGCAACCTCAGTATCTAGAATGATGATTCATGAACCACCACTACACGGGCTGGTTATTGCTTTATTGATAATTTCGTAAAGAGAACTAGAAGCATAAAGTAGTTCCGGGATGGCGGTATGGGAAGATAGGAACCCATAAATATGGGTCGGAAAACGCAATACTCAAAAGAGCGTTTTGTTTCTATTCCTTACCATAGTTATTGGTGGTACCAGCAGAAAGTACTATCTCTGGAACCAAGTGAAGGTAGAAGTAGACTGACATTTTGCGAGACGCCATCATAAGAGGGTCTTATAGACAGACGCAGGACCAGCTTGTCCTTTATTTCTTGACGTTCTAGGAACGTGCGGCGCCTTTAACCTTGACCAGCAACAAACGAGAGCAGTGTACACAGAACACATCAGCTGGAGCAGAAACTACTTTTGGCAGCCAAGTAAAAATTATACGCTACTAGAGTGAACTTTTACCTCAACATCTCTACTATAAATCAATGATGAAATATTTCTTCTAAACGATTCAATTTATTTTCAAACTGTTAAAACCTAAAGTGATTATTACATTTTGTTATTTGTAATGATACAAATTTCACTTTGTTTTAATCATTTTAAAGTTACTGCATGTTTTGTCTTAATCAATTTACTACACACACACTCTAAACAGAGCTATACCAGAATAATAAGAATTCAAATGAGTAAATCGGGGGGGGGGGGGGGGGGGGGGGGAAGAGGGCACTTGAATGAACTGAAATTAATAATTGCTTAATTCCTTCACAAAAGTTGTCAGCAGATTCTAGAATTAACGTATCAGCCAAAGCAGCATTGTTTTCGCGTATCTGAATATCTTATGTATACTCCCTTTGCAATAAAAGTGTCATTACCCTTCTATCTACATCTCTGCCAAGAGTAATCTTGTGCGAAGGTAGATACCTTTGAAGTCTATATTAGATACTATTGAGTTTTGGCCACTGTTGGACCACTACTGCAAAGCAGGGGAGGCAATCCATTACAAATATTACACATCTGGTATTGTTATTGTAACTCAAAATTGACTTCGCTGCACTCCGGGCAAACCATAGGTGCTCAGTCTCCCTCAGCAAATGTCGAAGAGTATGAATGCTAATTGTACCTGTAGCACGTTGGTTGTACATACGACGGATGCATTCTCTCTCACGTCCATTTCTGCTAGTCCCACGTTTGATGCCATACTCCACTAGTCTCAGCCTTGTTGATTCATCCATTGCAGTGTCATTATCCAACAGGCGATCATTAATAGTCCTTAGTATCTTTCCCTTATCTATATCTTGTGTCCCCACCATGGGTGATCTCGAGACCAGTCTGCCAGTTCTCTCATTGCCACGCATGACCAGGACAATGGATCCACACCAGTTCTTCAAGAAGTCAAGAACAATGCGGCATAGGGCAGAGCAGTATTAATTTATATCTGATCAGTCGCCTTGTGTGAAGAATTAAGCATTGGCTTTAGCCCGTTCAAGCTTGTGTAAATCCAGCTAAATTCTTTTATAAGTATTTTCTCTCTCTCTCTCTCTCTCTCTCTCTCTCTCTCTCTCTCTCTCTCTCTCTCTCTCTCTCTCTCTCTCTCTCTCTCTCTCTCTCTCTCTCTCTCTCTATCTATATATATATATATATATATATATTATATATATATATATATATATATATATATTATATATATATATATATATATATATATATATATATAATATATATAATTATATATATATAAGTCCATGCTCATTACGTTATCTTTCATACCGATAATAACTGAATCAACTACGATTGTTTTGTTTTAAAAGAACATGTAACATATTAAATAATCAGTTAGTATTTACAAGTTAAGATAGTGATGGAATGATGGTGAAATTTAGATGTAAATAAAATTGTCTTCACTGAGACTTGTGTTGGAGGATTTTGTAAAAACAATTGTCCTTTAGCTGTTTCATTAGTAAACTTAAACTGATTTGTTATGTTTGACAGAACTACAGATAACTGGGACAGATCTGTAATGTTAATAGAACTACAAAGGAATGCCTAGGACATATTTGTAATGAGCTACAGACGATCTGACTGGGATAAATTAGTAATATTGACAGAACTACTGATGGTCTGACTCGAGGAGAATTGCAACGCTATCAGACATGTTATGTGAAATTATTAATATGTGTCATAGTTGTATGAGAATGATTGTTGAAACCTTTAACTAAGACAATACATAAATTGACAACAAATACGTTGTCAAGTAAGCAGAAACTGCACATCAAACCCCAACTCCAACAACTGACTACAAAGATTAGAGTTATATAACTACAGGTAGAAAAATAAAGCAGTCCCCCAACAACGAACCAAAACCGTAGAACAAGACAGACAGTTTATCATTGACATATGAAATAAATCAACACAGTCAAACAATAAACAATCCAATAGAAGAATTACTTATTGCTATTTTAGACACCATACGTCAAATCATCATTGAAAAAGACATAAATCAGCTGGAGTTAAGGAAGACCACACTATCGGTAGACACAAAAGAAAAAAAGAAAAAAAGACACATGGATCTTCATTTCAGCTAGTAGTACTTGTAACGACACGTCGGCACACTAGCAATAATAGATATACAGGTAAAATCATTACACTGAGAAAATATAAATAAACAAGTATATGGATTGAACAAGCAGCTACACTTGAATAAACTTACGACGTGACGGCCAAACATCCAGCTAGCAGTCCTTCACAGAAATAAACTTACGACGTGACGGCCAAACATCCAGCTAGCAGTCCTTCACAGAAATAAACCTTTCATGGCTAATACATTTTGCTGATGACTTGGCTCTTCTGTCCCATAACCGTAATCAGATGCAGGACAAATTGAAAACACTCGATGAGAGGTCACAGCAATTGGGTCTGAAAATACACATGGAAAAGACAAAGATAATGAGAATAAATGCAGGTAATGATAACAGGGTTGAACTTGAAGAAGCACCAATACAAGATGTAGAATCGTACACATATCTTGGCAGCAATATAGACAAAGTTAGAGGGAAAGACAGTGATATCAAAATAAGAATACAAAAAGCAAGAGGAGCTTTCATTCAAGAGAAATCGGACCCAACACGAAAATAACAATCTTTAACTCAAATGTGAAGTCAGTCCTATTGTATGGCTCTGAGACATGGAGAACAACAAAGACAACAACCAAAAAGCTACAGACTTTCATAAATGGGTGCTTGCGTAGAATAGAGGGATTAAAATGGTATGACAAGGTTACCAACGTGGAACTGAGGACAAGAACTAGGCAAGTGCCAGTGGAACAAGAGATGAGAAGAAGACGCTGGCGATGGATAGGACACACACTGAGGAGACCTGTTGATAGCATTACAAGACAGTCCTTGTTCTAGAACCCCCAAGGCAAGAGAGGCAGAGGTAGACCACGAAGTGCATGGAGAAGAGAGGTGAAAATGATGAGGAGAACGTGGACAGAACTTGAGATGATGGCATGTGACAGGAGGACTTGGCATGTGTTTGTTGAAGGTCTTTGCTCGTTTGGGAGTGGAGGGTTATGAATGAATGGCTAATAAAAGGGCCCCCCCCCCCCCCCCCCCCCCCCCCCCCCCCCCCCATCCGCTAAATTTAAAAAGAAAAGGACAGAGATAACTGTCCAGCGGTCAAAATGTTATAAAAATGTACACAATATACCCCGACTTATAAACGAAAGATCACACCTCTTGTCAGGTTTTGACGTCATGTCCAATCTCTAACATAAAAAAAAAAAAAAACTTAACAACAGCACCGATAAAGAAGTTAGGGGAAGGCATCCAATTTACTTTCAAAGGGGAACAATTAAACGATTAATAAAATATCAAACTAAATAACAGATTTTCATTTTTTATTTGTTCTTTATCAATTCATTCTACAAATTTATATAATGTATAAAGGAATCTCTTTTTTTATCAGTACTTTTGTTAGGTTGTTAAAAAAAACTTGTGTTTACTATGTTTAGAATAAACATACTTTAAATAATATGGAGTTTGATGCACAAGTTAAAGAAGTGAACACTTATATATTTTGCTACTTTCAATGATAATTACGTAATAATCATATTTGTTGCAGCATTTATTCGAGAACTTTCTGAAGTTTTGTCCCTACACTATAAGGGAGAGCACAAAATTCTAGGAGATTTTAACTGTGTTTTGTCTGACTTGGATCTTACTGGTCGAATCTGACATAGACAGAACCATTTTGTTACTAAGGAACAGGTATCTCAGCTGGAGATATTACAATCTATTCTAGAAGAACATGGTCTGACTGATGCATACAGAAGTTTTGGACCCGATGACAGATCGTACACTTACATAGATGAAGACACACCCGTATTTACGACGAGCATCTATGATAGAAAGAATACATACATCAGTTATTTACAGGATACATGAAGCACAACATATTAATTGCACTCTTGGCTTCACAGACCATAAAGCTGTTTATACAGTGTTAGGTATAATGGCGATACACATTGGCAATTACAAACGAACAATACAAACATATGCCAGATCATATTGGTGTTTTATAAACAGCTATATGCCAAAGAAGAAACAAGAACAGACGCACAAAACCATTTTCTGCACTCCCAAAGACTCTCACAGAACAAGACAGGAAATATTTAGACCAAGCACTAACGCTCGAAAATTTGCGAGAGGCATTAAACACATTACACCGAGACAAAACACTCGGTCCTTACACTGCCTTACAGCAGAATTTTATACATTCTTTTTCCCCGTGCTTGGACCACTTTTAATTCAAGTCTTCAGATGAGCGAACTTTCCGTAAGTTTGAATCAGTCATACATAGTACTCTTACCAAAAGATAAAACAGACAGAAAACTACTAAAAAACTACAGACCCATATCATTGACTATAAGATTTTAAAACTAAAGCTCTTACAATTAGACTAAAGCCATTCATGCATATCCTGACTCATGATGACCAGCAGAACAGCGTGCCGCAGATAAATATTAGTAAACATACATATTTTTTTTAGAGACCTGATTAATTATGCATCAAACAACCAGTACGAGGCCGCTATATTATCGTTAAACCAAGAAAAAGCTTTTGATAGAGTATCCCATTCTTTTTACACACAAATCTGTTAGCCTGTAATGTAGGGACATACTTTAGAAAATGGATAGAAATTAAATACAGCAAACCGGAAAGTAGGCTCTTAATAAATCACACAATTGCAGAACCATTTATTTTAACTAGGTCTGTTAGACAAGGGTGTCCACTCTCACCATTGGTATATGTACTTTCAATAGAACACGTGTTAGAGAAAATTAGACACAAACATCACGGGGTTCCACTACATGACAAGGTCAAAGAAAATTAGCCGCCTACGCTGACGACACAGTATTTTTCCCAACCAAAATTTCATCCATTCAAAATACATTAAACACCTTTTATAAGGTGACTATATTTTCAAAACCCTAATCCGGGACAAAATAGTAGATTTGACCTATTTCAATGCAAAAAATCGGGACAAAAGGGTAAAGAAAAGGTCAAAAGTCGGGACATGTCTCGGAAAAATCAAGTTGATGTCAATTTAAAATAATATACATTTTATATATACATTTGAATAACATACATTTTACTGCATAAGTTTAACTACTTAAACTAATAAGAGAGAATAACATCAATAATCCTTACTTAAGGTGAAGCTGAGTTACTGTACTTTTCAGATGAGTGGCTTTTTATCAAAAGGTCCTTCTTTGCAAGCAGCATCTTAAAAAACTCGACGCATGTTTCCTCACAGTTCACTTTGGTTGTCAACATAGCTTTCAAAGTTTCAACACCTAGCTGTGTTTTATCACTTGTCCATAAGCTGTTCATCAAAGAAAACACTCTTTCTGTGGCAGCATTTGTTCCAGGTAGACAGAAAAAAAACTCTGCAAACTTAAAAATATTTGAAAATGTCACATTATTGTTTTTGAAGTGGGAAACCATTTCAATCCAACGTTGTGGTGGCAATGTTTTTTGGCACTCCATTCACTAATTTTCTGAGAAGTAACAAACTGCTTCATATACACATATTCGTCATAAATTTCAGTTTCTGTAAAGTAGGCTGAAGGTAATGTTTGAATCACTAGCGATGATGATATCTCAATATCTGCCCAAATTGGTATTCTGTTCAGCGTTACCCAGCTGTAGGATTCTAGGTCTTGAAAATTTGTTGCAGCCCATTTATTCAAATAATTGAAAGCTGTTTCATAGAACGAAGAAACGCTAGCATGAAACTTTTTCACATCCTCCTTTGGAAGTCCTTCCATTTCCAGCTTTTCAAGGATTAGCTTAACTCTTGATGGCAAGAAACAGTCTTCCAGTTTGGACTTCAAATAGTTTTCAACCTGTTGATGCTGTCAATGACTTCAAACACAGTGACCGTCTGTCCCTCTATTTTTTGCACTGCTTCGTGGAATGGAGAGGCCTGACTGTGAACAAAAACAAGCCATGCCTCAGATAGAGGATTTTCAAAGAATGTCTGTATAAAAACTGGGCATCTGTCTTGAGATTGAAAATATGATTTTAGAGGCAGTGTAGCGTGAGGTTTTTATTTGGCTCTAGGATCAGTATAGTACTGACAACTACAGAAATATAATTTCTGCAGAAAATGGTGAAGTCCTAGTGTCTGAGAGAACTACTGGTATCACAAATTAGTTACGGCTGTGAATGATCTGATCTCGAAAAATTAGTAGAGAGGAGACAGTCATAAATTGCCACCCCCGCTGTGTAACTAACTGTGATATAAAAAAACAAGGAAACAGATTTTACTTAACAATTATAAAAAATTGACAAGTCGTTCAAATACAATTTCCTTATTATTTATTAAGTATAAACACTATCTACTCTTGAGCTGAAGGGTGGATGTTGGAAGATGGAATGTAATGGATTTGTAAGTTTACAAATGATTTATATATATATATATATATATATATATATATATATATATATATATATTATAATATATATATATATATATATTATATATATATATATATATATATATATATATATATATATATATATATATATATATAGTATAATATATATTATATATATATATATATATATATATATATATATATATATAATATATATATATATTAATATATATATACGATATATATATAATATATACTAAATAAAAAAAATATAAAAAAAAATAACCTTATAAATATATAAAAAAAAATATATATAAATATATATATATATATATATATATATATATATGTGTGTGTGTGTGTGTGTGTGTGTGTGTGTGTGTGTGTGTGTGTATATTTATATATATTACAAGTCTTTCAAGTATAGGAAAAAAAAATTATATCAGCTGTGCTGTTAATCAATCATAGTAAATGTATCAGCTGTGCTGTTAATTAAGTATATAAAATTTATCAGCTATGCTGTTAATCTTGTCTCTTACTATGCTAAATCACGTTTTCTTCCTTGACCGTTAAATGCTCACAATTGCCGACGGAAATGGTACTAATGTGTACTCATCTCTCAAAAAGTTATGTCCTTCTTAGTTTGGTTCACACGACACCTGCTGAGGATCGTTCCTTTAGCCTACCCAAGACTGAGGGGGACTAAGGATGTAGCTCGATACAACCAATATGCTCCTGCGAAGTTCCAGGCAGCTGGATTGACTCGACATACGACCTCAAGTTGGATGACACGAATAAAACCTGTAACAAGAAAAAATAGGGGCTAATTTCTGTCATCAAGCCCACCTATTTCTATTGTATATGAGATGAGCGTGTCTCAGGTGTCTGCATGTAGGATGAATGACAACATGGCTCAGTATGATTTAGCAATAGCGAGACAAGACAGGTGTCTATTTGCAAAACATTCTTTCTGATAAATTAATACATGAGTACATCCAATAATATAAATTCAATACATGAATACATCCAATAATATAAATTCAATACATGAATACATCCAATAATATAAATTCCATACATGAATACATCCAATAATATAAATTCAGTACATGAATACATCCAATAATCTGCCGTTTCCCTCCCCCTATAGTATACCAGGCCCTCTCTGACAAGTGCTATATTGGCTGGTTCTGATACAGTCATAGTAAAACAAAAACTAATGTTATATTAAATATATACAGACGTAGGCTATTTTCTGTTTCAGATTGGAGTTATATGAGACAAGGACTGTTTGGTTATATTTCAGGTTGGAGTTATATGAGACAATAGATTGGAGTTATATGAGTCATAACAAGGACTGTTTTGGTTATATTTCAGTTGGTTTTATATAAGACAATAGATTGGAGTTATATGAGACAATAGATTGGAGTTATATGAGTCTTAACAAGGACTGTTTTGGTTATATTTCAGTTGGTGTTCGTCTTCATCAATCATATCAGGAAATACAATCAATATACCTAATTCCCCAAGATACAATCAGTAACCTCATACATTCATAGTGAAACAATATCTATTAAATATATACAGGTATAGGTAGTATAAATGACACACAACAAATACAAACAGTATTTATCTGCTGTAGTCCTATTTTCCCACAAGTTTATAGTAAGTATACTTACCCTCTAAGATTTATACAAGCTAGATTTTGACTCGACTAGTGAAGCAGTTCTGCCCGGTCAATGCAGATAAGCATAAATCAATCTTGACAGCCCTCTCTTCTCCAGTATGCCGTCTAGCTGGCTTCGTGTTGGTGTGTGTGAGTTTGAATACAACTCGCCCGTATATATAGGTAGATGTTGGTAACTTTTACTGCTTAAGGAATGCTTTTGATTGGGTCTCGGCGTGGCAAGCTGATTGGTTATATGCGCTTTAGTACAATCCGTGACCGAGGCCGACTCCCGAAAAACAGGGCTTATGCCTAATTTTATTCTGTCTGCCGCCATATTGGGAGAACAAGATGGCCGTGTCCGCGTCCCGAAATTTTAGGCTTAAGTTTTTCCTGGCGTGTACTTCGTGTAATCTATTCTGGCTCAGCGACTGTTCGTTGATTGGCTGGGGCAAATTTGTATCTCGACATAGTGTATTAACTAAGAAGTGGGTTTACACACACGTTTCACGACAGGCAGGAACATCTGATGAACCCTTTCAACAGCAGGCAGCAGAGCAAGCCACCTAGTCTGAGCATAACCTAAGATCATCTGGAAGTCTGTTTCTACAAACTGGCAAAACTCATTGAGTTTTTCTACTCGTACTGTGTATGATTTGAAGAGTAGAAAAATTTTTGCAATAATCAGCTCGACATCAACAGGTAGTACATCTGCAGCTGTTCGAACAGTGTTGTGGAAAATATGACCTGCACACCCAACGCCTATAAGACCATGTCCAAGGTTTTCTTGCAGTTTTTTGAAAACATTGTTCTGTCCTTTCCTTTCAGCACCTCCAAAATTGGAATTTGTGTTGTCTGCGCATAATCCAACTACTTTCCTGTCTAAACCATTTTCAGTTATGCAGTAGTATAACTACTTACATCAGATGTTTCACCTGGCAATGACTTTAATTCTAATATACTACTGGACAAAAGTTAAGGGCCACCAAGAAAAACTCCTCTATGGACCAATTAAATGCAACCAGGTGTAAACAATTTATTACAAAATAAAGTTGATTCATCCATGGAAAAGATCAGTCAAGTTTTTTTTAATAATGTGTGACTTACTAACAGAAATGTATTCTGTGTGCACTAGGTTAATTTTTTTTAAATGTCCAAAAACTGGGTCACTTTAACCCGCACGTGAAAATTGCCATTGTTGCTGCAAAAACTCGTGGTTTTTGCAACACGCCCCACTAGTTCAAAAGGTGAAAAAGTGAGTTGAATTTCTTTTTGTTAGTAAGTCACACATTATTAAAAAAACTTGACCGATCTTTTCCACGGATGAATCAACTTTATTTTGTAATAAATTGTTTACACCTGGTTGCATTTAATTGGTCCATAGAGGAGTTTTTCTTGGTGGCCCTTAACTTTTGTCCAGTAGTATATTTTAATTTTCACTCCATTACTTTGATCAAAGTATCTGACAAGCAAAGGAAAAATCTTGAATTCTTTGTGGTTGGATGCATCTGTCAGTACAGAAATAAATGTAGACTTTTCTAGGTTACACCTTAACTCATTTAGAATATGGGGTGCCAAGACATTTCGAATAATGGCTTTTGTTTTCGTACGTGCACATGCAAATTTTGGCTCTAAAGTAACCTGAAGTAATTTTGATGTGCAATCCATAGACCTGAAAGTATGATTGTGTAGCACTGTATGGTATGCAAAGGCGCCGTCTATAGCAGCTAATTGCTCTTCTTGGTCACCAATTTTATCAGCTCTGAAGAAAGTGGTTAACGACGAGTTCGATGCAGCTGTAACGACGGCTCTCTTATGTTTCTCACTGCTTATTGGCTCTTAATATCACCACGTCCACTATGGCTTATCGAAAACCCGGAGACACATATATTGCATCGTACATTGAAGTTTGATGTACTCTTTTTAATAAACGGATATTCCTTTTGTAAATCTTCATTGAAACTGCATTTACGCGTTGGTACTATTTTCTTAAACAATAACAAAATATGCACAAATAGTTCACCGTTTAAATTAAATAAACGTATACCGTACGCAAAATCTTGGTACTTTACCACTACCTAAAATTTCAAATAACTGCGCATATCACTTTGGAACTACAAAACTAATTCGCGGTCCTGACAACCTCTTGTGCTGTTTCGGCGCCAGCTCACTAATAATTCAAAATTCCCTCAAGTCAGCCACGGAATAATAATTTTTTTAAAATCTGTGAGCTTTATGCCAAATTGGCAAATTCGTCCAAAATCGGGACAAATTCGCGTCCCGGATTGCATCGAAAAAAGTCGGGACAAATTATCAAAAATGGTCGAAAACCGGGACTGTCCTGGAAAAACCGGGACGTCTGGTCACCTTACCTTTTATCAGTTTGGACAGGTCAGCGAAGCAAAATTAAAATTTCAGAAATCAAAGTTAATGGAATAGGTAAATGGAGAAACAGATCAGACTTTCCTTTTCAGTTGCTCCAAGTTAATAACATTATGATGGTCTCCGAGCTCTTCGGTTTTTTCTTGACCAGCGCACTTGTCCTTCTATATCCACTGACACTCTTCTCCGTCTTGCTGAACTGGTCCTTCAACTTAATTCCTTTGAATTTAATGGTCAGTTTTTCGACCAAATTAGTGGTGTTGCCATGGGAACGAAGATGGGTCCTAGCTATGCCTGCCTGTTCATGGGCCATTTGGAGCATCAGATATGGCAACAATACTCGGTCCTTTCCCCGGGTTTTACTGCAGATATATCGATGATGGCATTGGTCTCACAGATATGTCCGAGACTGATTTATCCCGCTTCATCGACTTTGTCAACCACTTCCACCCCACCAGCAAGTTCACCTCCTTCATCTCCACAGTATCTGTCAACTTTCTTGACATTACTATTACTATCACGCCTTCCGGCCTTAATACCTCAGTATACTACAAGCCGACAGATGACCATAGCTACCTTCTGTATACCTCTTCTCATCCTCGGGCTTGTCGTGACTCCCTTCCACTCTCACAACTTCTCCGCCTCCGCCGTTTGTGCCTAGACGATGATGACTTACACTTCCGAGCCAATGAGATGTTGGATTTCTTCCGTAGCAGACTTTATCCGGAACATGTTCTCACATCTGCCCTCCAACGTGTGCTCCCCATCTCTCGTCAGGAGGCCCTCAAACCTCACTAGAAACCCACTTCGGATAGAGTAAATTGATCTTGACCTATCACCCTCACAGTACTGCAGTCAAACAGATCCTTTTCCGCCATCTCCCTATCCTCCAAGCAGAGTCTGTGACCCAGGAAGTTTTCGGTGAAGCACCTTTGGTGGAATATAGGCGCGACAAGAACTTGGAGGATCTTCTTGTTCGCAGCCGTCTTCCAAAGGAGAATGCCACTCAGTTTGGCACACTACCCTGTGGTCGGACACGATGCAACACGTGCAAGTATGTCATCTCAACCCACAAAGTGTCTTTTCCTGAGGCTACGTACACCATCACCAGTAGCTTCACGTATGAGTCGCGCAATGTCATTTATACGATCATATGTAAACGTTGCCGCATAACCTATATTGGCCAAAAAGGCAAACGAATTGAGAACAGATTCAGCCAGCACTTGAATGACATCTCTCAGCAAAAATCCACACCAGTTGCCATACACTTTAATGGTCCTGACCATCATGGTCCCATCGACATCCAGGTCACGGCGATCAGATCCTGCTCCTCTGACACTGCCAGCCGAGAACAGCTTGAGAACCGTCTTATCCACCGCATGGGGTGTCTAAAACCAGCCGGTCTTAACACTCTGCACACCTTTGTCTGAAGTCACCCTCCCCCCTCCCCTTTCCTCTTGTTCCATTTTGACTCTTTCCACTCTTATCCTATTTTTCTATTTTTCTGCCGCCTTCTAATAATATGTATGAATATATAATACACTGTTTTTAATATGTCTTGATTTTTTATTTCATATTTATTTATCTCCAACTCATTCTGTCCTCTTCTATTTCCAGTCCCCACTAATATTACGTTTGGGTAGTTTATTGTTAAGCTTCGTTTTTTAGTTTCGTAATATGTATTGTATACATCCGGGGGTGACAGTCATTTCCTTTTCCGGGCACGCCAGTCCGTTCTTGGGAAGCAATAGTGCTAGGGCCTCGATTCCTTCAGGAAAATACCTAGGTTTAATTTTTATATTTATTTAGGTTCTTATGTGTCCTATCTAGCCTTCACTTTCTTTCCTTTCCCTGACGAAGGCCTTGTGGTTGTAACGTTGGCTATTTTCTTTGTCTTTTGTCCTCGTAAGACGAATTACCCTTTTTCGATTTTTTTTCACACCCATCCATTGTACTCCACGTCTTACAGCAATTCCCCTCAACTTCCTTAACATTATGACGGCATTGCCTCCCCTGCTTTGCAGTAGTGGTCCAACAGTGGCCAAAACTCAAGTATCTATTATAGGCTTTAATGGAGTCTATCTTTACACAAGATTACTCTTGGCAGAAATGTCGATAGAAGAGTAGTAAAGCTTCTATCACATGGGAGTCTTCATAAGATATTAAGATCAGTGAAAACAATGTTGGCTGTCGCTAAGCACGTTACTTATGTAATCTGCCGACGACTTTTATGGAGAATTTAAGCAATGGTTTATTCTAGCTCGTTAAGCCCCACCGCTGAGTTAATCAGTGTAATTATTATTATAATGTAAATCTAGCTCTGTTTAGAGTGTGTGTTTAGTAAATTTGACTGAGACAGACATGTAGTACATTTAAAAGGATTGAATCGAAGTTAAATTTGTAACATTACAAATAACCAAATTTAATAATCACTTTAAGTTTTAACAGCTGGAAAATAATTTGAATATTTATGAAAAGAATTTCATCACTTGGATGGGATTTAACTGAATAATGGATGTCACTTTTGGCAGGGGATATTTTCACTTAGCTGCCAATGGTAGTTTCTTCTCCCGCTGGGTTAGTTCCTTTCACTCTGCTCTCGCTCGTCCCTGGTCGAAGTTCAGGCGCCGCACGTTCCAAGAACGTCAAGGAGTAACAGCCAAGTTGGTTCTGCGTCTGTCTATAAGACCCTCTTTTGATGTCGTCTCTCACAACGTCAGTCCACTTCTACCTTCACTTGGTTCCAGTGATAGTACTTTCTGCTAGTACCACCAATAACTGGTAATAGAAATAGAAACGAAACGCTCTTCTGAGTATGGCGTTTTCCCGACACATTTATGTGCCCCCATCTTCTATTCTACTATCCCATGTCAGAATTTACCCTCGATGAGAATTAAATTTAATTCCTCGTGATAAAACTTCCTTTACATTTACTCTGAATAGCTTTAGCTTTACATTACATTTAAATGAAAAGGTTAAACGTACAGATATAATATGTTTTACATTTACACTGTTTGAAAAGTGTTCACAATATAAATTCATTTATGTTTCATTTATATTTACACTTATGGAAAAGTTTGAGACTTCTATTAATTTAAAATGAATATTGTCACATAGACCTTTACACTGTTTTAAAGCTTGAAAACTTACATTAATTGTAAAATGAATATATTTATATGGACATTTACACTGCTTTGAAAATGTAAGTATTTTACTTAGAATGTACACCATTTCTTTCATATTTCCCTCCCTGCTCCATAGGGAACTTGGAACTACTTTATGCTCTCTTTACGAAACTATCAATAAAGCAATCACCAGCCCGTGCAGTGGTGGTTCATGAATCATCATTCTAGATAATGAGGCTGCCAGCCCCAAATGACTTTCACATCCAATAGCGAGTTTCACACATTAAACTTCACATGGTAATATATAAATATATAAATAAAAATATAAATAAAAATAAAAATAAATAAATAAATAAATAAATAAATAAATAAATAAATATATATATATATATATGATAGGAAACTCTTTACAGAGCGATACAACAGGAAGCAATCTGATCATCAGAAGAAGTCCCCCCATCCGACAAGTGTTTCGGCCCGATTACTCCTTTACACTCTAAGGGGGGCGGGCCCACTTGGGTCATGACTCCCAAGCGTCTCAGCTTCCTGTTGTCTTGTATCGAAAATGAACCCATTTCACTTACGGTAGCAACTTTTATATATATATATGTTAGTTCACATGTTAGTAATAAAATATGAAATGTAAATCACAACTTACGCCAATCCTGCTACATACTTGTTTGATCAGATGAATAAAAGAGACGAATCGTTCTCTTACACGCGTATGGGATGTCTTTAATTTTCACCATATTTTCCCCTCTGATTCCGTGTTTCTTTAGTTTGTTAGTCCCTATGTTCCTTATTAAAATGTAAAGAGTTCCTGTGCTTTATAAGTCTTATTTGGTTTTCCAATAAAAGGTCCGTTTAACAAATAGGAATTATGAATCTATTCTTCATTCTGACAAGGTCTGGTATTGTTTTGGCGAGCTTGAAATTCACAGTGAGATAAAACTGCGAAAATGTTCAGGGTATATTCCCCTCAATGTTGTTATAATCTAATCATAAATATTCAATCATTTCAAACAGGTCGGGTGTGGCACTTTATAATATTTCCTACATGGAAAGATTTTGCAAAAGGTCACGTCTTTCAGATGGACAAACTAAAGCTGAATATTCTTAGCCCGAATCATACACCCACCGTATGGTTTGGTTGCCAACGGTTACTTGCTCAGTAATGGAAGGATAACTAATATTTTGTTCATAGGCCTGGGGGCCATGTTTCCCTATCGGCCCCCTGATCAGGCAAGCGACATTATAAGGGCCGGATTTCGGCCTCTTACAATCCGATGTAAAATTCTCAGTTTTGCACGATTTACAATATCGTCGCCCAGTTCCCTGGGCTGAATTGTTCTGTTTCTGCCTCTGGTGATCTTGTGGTTGTTGTTGCTGTTGGTGGGCTGTTTTGGGTGTTGTGTTATGCGTACTTTTGGAGCTATCATCTAGATGATCCTTCTGTTTGGGGTGACTATCCTGGTGGCGCCTCTTAGGCGGATTCACTTCCGACTGAGCGCTCTGTACCTATCAGCAAATAGTACCACCTGCTCAAGAGTTTCGGCCCCATGCTCAGCCAGGAACCTTCTCATGTCTGGGGTGAGCGAGTCCTTGAACTGCTTCACGAGAATAATCTCCTTCAGCCCTTTAAAAGATTCATCAAAGGTGTTGAGAGATCCCCACTTCTCCAAGTACGTTTCTAGTCGTGTAGCAAACAGTCGAAAAGATTCATCTTTCTGTCTTTTAGCCTCACGGAGTTTACAACGAAAGGTCTCTGCGTTAAGCATAAACGCTGAAGCAGAGCTTTCTTCGACATATCGTAGTTGTTCTGCTCTTCCGTGGGCATCTTGAGAAACACATTATAAGCAGATCCCATAAGACGCTGGGATAGCTTCATGTTGTATCTCTCTCTCTCTCTCTCTCTCTCTCTCTCTCCAAGCCATATGTAGCTGCTAAGGATTCAAACCTAGAGATATAGATGTCAAGTTTCTCTGGTCGGGTTAGTTTGCAAGCCTCCACAGATGAATCTGAGTGCCTGTTTTTGTTTGCGATCTAGTTTCAGTCTTAGTGTTGGGCTAGCAGTGGCTTGCAAGGTAGAGAGTAAACTATAACTGAGCGCATGTATCCCAAGTACAGTTGTCGTAGGGTGCACAATGATTGGCTCCCCAATCAGTGCTTGCCAATCGCTTGATGAGGTTCAGCTTTCTAGAGGCCTTTGCAATTAGGGACTCAACATGTGTTTTGTATGTGAGTCTGGTATCTAGCTGTATCCCTGGATTAGTCAGATTGTTCTCTTTATCTAGCTTTGTTTTAAATCCAGTTCTTTTCTTACTGTTTTGCTGCTGAGTGTGAATATAGTGTAGACTGTCTTACTCGTGTTGATCACCATTTTCCAGAAGCTGCAGAAGGTTGTTAGAGCAGCGAGTGCGCGGTTTAGTTTCTTTTGCAGTTGCAAATGGGACTTCCCTTCTGCCCAAAAGACTAGGTCATCAGCAAACAGGGCGCTGGGTAATTCAAGGTAGTCTGCCAGATCACTTATGTATATGAGGAAGAGGGTGCAGCTTAGGGCCGAGCCTTGTGGGAGGCCTTCTTGGATGGTTCTTTTCCTTGATGTTGCTCCGTTGAAAGTTGAGAAGATGGTTCTATTTGTGAGGAAATCTTTTATCCAACGAAACATTAATTCCTTCTATGCCCATCTTCTGCATCTTGAAACATAGACTATCTCTCCATAGTCGGTCGTATGCCTGCTTGAGATCTACGAAAACTGCGGCCAGATGATTTTTATCTGGAAAGCACCAGCAATCTGTTGCACTAATCGGATTACCTGGTCAACAGTACGTCTTCCTCTTCTAAATCCTGCTTGGTTAGGATGGAGGGCGTTCCCTTTCTCTAACCACCAGTAAAGGCGTGCATTTATCATACGTTCTGCCATTTTCTCAATGCACGAAGTCAGGGAGATGGGCCGGTAGCTACTGACTTCTCTTGGTGGTTTATCTTTTTTGAAAATTGTGATAATGTTAGCCGTTTTCCATCCTGTAGGTTCTGTGCTACTTCTCCACGTCTTGTTTATGAACTCCAGGATCGTCAGCAAGCCTTTTTCCCCCAGTTTGACTATCATGTCTTTGGTAACCTGGTCTGGCCCTGGTGCTTTTTTGAGTTTGGTCTTTAGGAGACTGGATTGTAGTTCAGCTAGTGTGAATTCCTGGTCAAAGATACTGTCCACAGCCTTGTGTGCTTTTAGCATGCGTTTTGTAAGTGACTTGATGGCTTTATCTAGATTGACTCTTTCATATGTTTCATTGACTTCAGCAAAGAATCGATTTAAGGCTCATGCTTTTTTCTCTGTTGGAGGTAGTTGTGTTACTGTTTGGAAGTTTTATACGGATTTGGTTTATCTTCTGGGATGTCCTTGTCATGTTGTCGATGCGTTTCCATGCTTTCTTCCCTTCTTTATTGAGGTGGAGGTTTTCGCATTTTTCTCCATGTTTCCATTTTGGCTTATCTGCTCGCTAGCTTAATCTGTGCAGTGAGTCTGTTGTATGTGGTTTTGTTTTCATGGCTAGCATTTTTCCGAGCAGTTTTCCATGCCTTGCGTCTTAGTTGTACTAGGTGTTCTAATTCCTCATTCCGAAGATGCTTTATTTGATACGACTGCCTTTGGGGATTGAATGTTTGGCTGCCGCTGATATGAGTTTGTAGTGTTCCCAGTTTGCTCGAGCGTAGTTCATGTCTATTTCAGCTAGGAGCTGGTCTGATATGAGTTTGTAGTGCTCCCAGTTTGCTCGATTGTAGTTCATGTCTATTTCAGCTAGGAGCTGGTCTGATTTGCGTTTGTAGTGTTCCCAGTTTGCTCGAGCGTAGTTCATGTCTATTTCAGCTAGGAGCTGGTCTGATATGAGTTTGTAGTGCTCCCAGTTTGCTCGATTGTAGTTCATGTCTATTTCAGCTAGGAGCTGGTCTGATTTGCGTTTGTAGTGTTCCCAGTTTGCTCGAGCGTAGTTCATGTCTATTTCAGCTAGGAGCTGGTCTGATATGAGTTTGTAGTGTTCCCAGTTTGATCGAGCGTAGTTCATGTCTATTTCAGTGAGGAGCTGGTCTGATATGAGTTTGTAGTGTTCCCAGTTTGCTCGAGCGTAGTTCATGTCTATTTCAGTGAGGAGCTGGTCTGATATGTGTTTGTAGTGTTCCCAGTTTGTTCGAGCGTAGTTCATGTCTATTTCAGCTAGGAGCTGGTCTGATATGAGTTTGTAGTGTTCCCAGTTTGCTCGAGCGTAGTTCATGTCTATTTCAGTGAGGAGCTGGTCTGATATGTGTTTGTAGTGTTCCAAGTTTGCTCGAGCGTAGTTCATGTCTATTTCAGTGAGGAGCTGGTCTGATATGAGTTTGTAGTGTTCCCAGCTTGCTCGAGCGTAGTTCATGTCTATTTCAGTGAGGAGTTGGTCTGATTTGCGTTTGTAGTGTTCCCAGTTTGCTCGAGCGTAGTTCATGTCTATTTCAGCTAGGAGCTGGTCTGATATGAGTTTGTAGTGTTCCCAGTTTGCTCGAGCGTAGTTCATGTCTATTTCAGTGAGGAGCTGGTCTGATTTGTGTTTGTAGTGTTCCCAGTTTGCTCGAGCAAAGTTCCACTTCGGCTGTCTTTTGGTTTTCGTTTTACTCTGTGAGATGGTGGAAGAGAATGGGTAGGTTGTCGCTTCCTACGTCCTCCAATACCCTCCATTTATACTAGTGTGTTAAGTCTGGTCGGCTACTGGTTCCGATACTTTTATGGTAGAGGGTTGGTGGAGATCTTTTGTTTTGGAGGACTATATGGTTGGAAGTGTTACATAGCTCTTCTACTGCCTGGCCTGAGGTGTTGATGTCCTGGTATCCCCAGAGTGGGGAGTGGGTGTTGAAATCCCCTGCTATGATTGTTCTTTTGTATTCGATATCATCAAAATAGATTCCATTAGTTTCTTTTGGTGGTCTGTAGACATTAAAGATTTGGAAATATCTGTAATTTCCCCATACTGTCACTCCTTCTATGTCAGTATTACGTTTAGAATAAATATAGACGATCATGCAGGATACGCGAATGGTTGCAGGTCTTCATACAGGACATTATGGTCAGTATATCACAGATTCTTTTGTAGGCAATGAATATAGAGATATGTATAGAAAGATATTTATTTATCTGTTAACACTTTTTGTTGTTAGTCAAAGGTACATAACCCTTGATTTTGTTGATGGTACATTTTATTATGTCTGTTACTTCTCTTGGGTCTTATATGAACTCTTAGATTTACGTCGGCCCATCTTGAGTTGAACTCTGGGGGTCACGCGTTTCTGCGCATGTGTCGAATTGGGGTTGTCGAGAGAGACTTCCGTGATGATGGGCGGATCCTGATCGCTGTACGGACAGAAGTCCGAAGATTTGTTCTTTGCTGTGAAATTCTGGGGGAAGGTGACATCGTCTGTGTGACTATTATGTCTATGTTCCTCCCCAGAATATATTCTTAGCGCCAAAGGAAGGCGGGTGCTATTTTTCTAGTGTTTTTCTAGGATGATAAGGTAAAGAGAGACAGTTACTGTACCTTTTCAAATGCCTAGATCTGCAGCCATGTTATGGTCTGCACATGTATATGATTGACTATTTTCGAGACGACATTTTGCCAGCAGCACCATTATTCGTATGATATACATTGCATTATTATGCATATAATCTACACAGCATTATTGATATGATGGACAGCGCCCTTTACTTATGCTTCATTATGCAGCTTCGGAGTGAGCGAAGCTCATCGAAGTTAGGAGCCATTTTTGGATCTCGCCTTTGCCTAAGCGGATCATCGTTCGGAGAACAGGGATACCTTACTATCTGATGATGATACAGAGATCTGTCTACTATGGTAACCCACTACTGTGGTTTAAGATTGTCGTCACTTAAGCCTACTGATTTACGGCTTGTAATTCCTCGACAGAAGAGGTTCTGTCAGGGAGCCATTTATAATAGACGTTTACAAACATTAACTGACGCGATCAGTCAGTTAGGCTTGAAAGTTATACAACTAGAACCCTGAGGGACTAGCTACGAATGTTCTGTTGTATCCACATTCTATATGAATGCATATTTGATGTCGTAGACCATTTTGTCGAGCATGTGATGTTTTTGCCAAACTGTTCCAGTGACTATATATGTGTCGTCAGAGTTTGCGTCCTATTAAATGTGTGAAATTATCAACAGTAGTTCCAGACATCATTGACTTTCATACATGAGTGAATGAGTGCCTTATTACTTGTCAACTTTGCAGAACAGTACCACCCATTCGCATAACGTACATTTGCACTCTTATTCTACATAAACACTGTCCCTTGTCGGGGCCTCAATACTCTATGGACAAGGTGACCTGTATGCCCAACACTGTGTCGGTTTGAGTTGACCATCAACCTTCATCAAGATGACTAGTAAACACAAACTACATGCACCACAGTCACCCTTGTCAATGTAATGTGCCAGTATGATGCCTTTGCATTTACAGTTTACATTCTACATTTATCAGTGTGGTGGCTTCATGTATACAGCATTCTTCAATGATAAGAAAAATATATTACACTTATCAATGTTGAGAATGGGTCTAATTCGCAGTGTATTTTGAAGTCAACTACTGATTGTTTCCTGACGCCTGATACGACACACAAACACCAACAGTACAAGTCCACAGTCGATGTCAGCATTTTTCTCACGTGACTTGTCCTGGCAAGCATAATGCTGTAATTAGGTCAGACTTTGTTTACTTCATACAGACAGTCTACACATCAGTATTTAATCCCACATTTAACTGTGTTAGCAAGAAGTACAGTGCAACTGAAGTGAGAAGTCCTACTTGTTATAGTCATAGGAACTGTCAACGGTGGATTTTCCTGCACTGCTCTATATTGTGTATAACTTTACAATATTAAGAATTAATTATTTATTAAGTTACAGTTCATGGTATTGAAAACTGTACCATTATATTGTAACAACTGAGCCTTCTTTGCAAAACATTCTATTGTATGCTATATGTATTTATGTTTATATGTTTACATGTGATATTGTTGTGTATATTTCTGCGGGTAGGTTGGGCAGGTGACTAATATAGGGATACCACGTCATAGAGGTCCTATATTAGTGTTCTGTAGGTGCAATTTTCTTGATTGAAAATTTGCTTGCAACATTTGTTGCTATTTTTGTTAGCTGTGACTAGCTGTACTCATCGTTGTTTTTGTAATATTTTTTCTGTTTTTCAGTTTTGTTTTGATTTGTTTGTATTTGTAGGTCTAATCTTTACTTTCATTTAGTTGTATACACCCTTTATATTTATACACTGTGACGTCATTTGTTTTGTTTATTTCCTCGCAGTTGTCATCACAGGTTCGGTGATAATTTTCTTTAGTTTCCTAATTGATTTTATTGATTCCTGCGAATGTTTGCATATTGTCTTTTATGATTGTCCTTTGTTTATGTTGTTGGTTGACATATACTATTATGTTGTTGGTTGACATATGATATTTATGAATATATTTGATGATGCACTATTAGCTGTGTAGTGCACTTGTGGTATAAAATCAACTGGTGGTGGATTATTATTATTATTATACAGTTGATTATACAAGACCTTAATAAAGGCTTGTCTCCCACAGAGATAGGGATAAAGGGAGCTGATTAATCAAGTTTATTAAGAACTTGTTTCTATTTACTTCGAAATAGATTGCATTATTATTTCAGTTAGCTAGTCACATATTATTAAACATTATGGCGACTTTAGACTACTTTATCACGCAAGGGAAAGCCCTTGGGATGACTGGAGATAAATTAGAAGAATTTGTGATGGGTCAATATGACAAGGCACAAGAAGCAGAAGAGAAAAAATTTCAAGCTGAAATTGATGAGAAAAAACTTCAAGCTGAAAGGGAAATTAAAAATTTAGACATAGAAGCTGAGGAGAGAATGAAAAAAGCAAGGATGGAGCATGAGGAGAAACTCTTAGCTTTGGAGTTGAATACATTAAAGGAAACGATAAATGAGCTTCAAAGTGATAAGAAAGCTCTTACTGATAAGTTATCAGTAATGAATTGTGAAAATGCTACATTAAGGAGTAAGTTGACGCTGTTGACAGCGAATGATGATAAATCTGCTGGATTTCCTCTTACACAGAAAAAAGAGTTAGAGGATGAGATAACCTCATTAAAACAATTATTGGATAACCAGATGGATAAAGTGAACTCTTCCACGCTTGATTTAAAACTACTGTGGAAAATTATAGAAACATTAGCTCTTCCTCATGAGAATAAATTAAAACAATCTCAAATGAAGGAGAAAAAGGAATTTGAAGATGAGATGAGTTTTTCTAAATATGAGCAATGGTTAGAAAGTGATATGAGCTTGGCTCAATACGAGCAGTATTGTAAAGAAAATGCTTGCACCGGGGACTTGAAACAAGTAAAAATGGACAATGAGAAATTAAAGATTCAGATTCAGTCACTACAACTGGAGTTAACACAGTTGAAGGCGAAGCCAGAAAAAGATGAGAAAGTGGATGAACCTATGACTACTCATCATAGTGCTATGGAAGCACTCAAACTTGAACTTGTTCAAGAGAAGGCTAAGGTTTTAGAAGCTACATCTCAGATGACAATATTAAGAAAGGATCTTAAAGATAGCATTGTTAAGGAGAAGACTTTGGCTTCTCAGTTACATGTTACAAGGTTGGATTATAATAGAGAAGTTAAAATCAATGAGAAAATGCATAAAGCTGCTGCTAGAGAGAAAGCTATGACAGAAATGGAAGTTACAAAACTTCGGAAAAGAGTTGACGGTTTATTGGATATTGTTTTATACAATAAGATGTTATCTACTACCAAAGTGGATAGATTTAAACATAAACCTGATGGTCAACATGTTGCTAATGCAAAGAGTCAGCCACATGAACTCAATGCAAGAAAATCCTTTCGTGGCAAATATGGGTTCCCACGTAATAACGATGCTGCCTCTAATAGGAATGATTGTTGGCGTCAGGCCAATAAGAGTAATCCGACTGTAATAGTCAGTCCTGATAAACTTGTAACAAAGAACAAAAGTAATCATATTGTTATTCCTTCAGATCAGGGTAACAACATTGAAAAATGTCATAATAAGGCTCCTCTAACGAATCAAGCATCGACTTCGCAAATTTCTGATAAATTTGTATCGGGGAATAAAACTTTTAGTACTAGTTCCCGAAATGAGAACGATTATGTTCGGAACAATAAGAACCCTATTATCCCTGTTACTCATCATACTCAGCACAGACAGTGTGATGCACCTTTCAAACACATTGCCAAAGGCAAAAATAAAATGAATTTCGCTAAGAAAAGTAAGCGTAACTTTGGACAGGATCAAACTGATTCATGCCAAAGAGGCTCGTTTTTTAGGAATTGGAGGCCATCTGATAGCTCTCATGGTTATGGTTCCAACGAATTTGGTAACTTTCGGAAGGATAGCTACAATAAAAACTATTCTAGCTATCATAATGGTTCACAAAGAAAACAACATCAATCTGGTAGATATTTTCAACAAAGGGAAAATCACAATCGCTGTTGTGGAAACTGCAGGTCAAACAAGAACAATAGTTGCAACAAAGCAAATAACAATACTGGTGATAGATCTCGTTGTGTCTAGATGCCCACATGATTCCACCTAACTGTTATGTCTTGGACTTTCTAATATGTCTAACTCTACAACAGTTCTTTTCTATGTCAAAATATGTACACATTTGTAATATGATATATTAATTGTATCACCACTTAGCGGTTCATTAATGTGTATTTACCGCTGGTCCTTTCATGATCTTTTCTTCCTTGTTAATCATGAACTCATAGTACCTAATATGGAATTATTGTATGAATTATTGTATGGATTTTGATATTGCCAGTATTGTAATATAAGTTGGTGACACCTCTCTGGAAAAATTTATACTTAGAGAAATACTTTCTCTGAGATGTTGAGATATATTCTCGCTTGTCGATCTATTCGTCGACTTAGCCTATTTGGCATTATATAAATTACTGATATTTCTCATCTGCGCATTATTCGTGCGTTGTGAGCCTATTGTATGTTGCTCTTAGATGAAAAAAAAAATGATTTTCATTTTTTTCCCGGGGGGTGTGGTAGTCTGTTACGCACAGATTCTTTTGTAGGCAATGAATATATATATATATATATATATATATATATATATATATATATATATATATATATATATATATATATATATATATATATATATATATAAATATATATATTATATTATATATGTTAACACTTTTTTATTTACCTGTTAACACTTTTGTTGTTAGTCAAAGGTACATAACCCTTGATTTTGTTGATGGTACATTTTATTATGTCTGTTACTTATCTTGGGTCTTATATGGATACTTAGATTTACGTCGGCCCATCTTGAGTTGAACTCTGGGGGTCACGCGTTTCTGCGCATGTGTCGAATTGGGGTTGTCGAGAGAGACTTCCGTGATGATGGGCGGATCCTGATCGCTGTACGGACAGAAGTCCGAAGATTTGTTCTTTGCTGTGAAATTCTGGGGGAAGGTGACATCGTCTGTGTGACTATTATGTCTATGTTCCTCCCCAGAATATATTCTTAGCGCCAAAGGAAGGCGGGTGCTATTTTTCTAGTGTTTTTCTAGGATGATAAGGTAAAGAGAGACAGTTACTGTACCTTTTCAAATGCCTAGATTTGCAGCCATGTTATGGTCTGCACATGTATATGATTGACTAATTTCGAGACGACATTTTGCCAGCAGCACCATTATTCGTATGATATACATTGCATTATTATGCATATAATCTACACAGCATTATTGATATGATGGACAGCGCCCTTTACTTATGCTTCATTATGCAGCTTCGGAGTGAGCGAAGCTCATCGAAGTTAGGAGCCATTTTTGGATCTCGCCTTTGCCTAAGCGGATCATCGTTCGGAGAACAGGGATACCTTACTATCTGATGATGATACAGAGATCTGTCTACTATGGTAACCCACTACTGTGGTTTAAGACTGTCGTCATTTAAGCCTACTGATTTACGGCTTGTAATTCCTCGACAGAAGAGGTTCTGTCAGGGAGCCATTTATAATAGACGTTTACAAACATTAACTGACGCGATCAGTCAGTTAGGCTTGAAAGTTATACAACTAGAACCCTGAGGGACTAGCTACGAATATTCTGTTGTATCCACATTCTATATGAATGCATATTTGATGTCGTAGACCATTTTGTCGAGCATGTGATGTTTTTGCCAACCTGTTCCAGTGACTATATATGTGTCGTCAGAGTTTGCGTCCTATTAAATGTGTGAAATTATCAACAGTAGTTCCAGACATCATTGACTTTCATACATGAGTGAATGAGTGCCTTATTACTTGTCAACTTTGCAGAACAGTATCACCCATTCCCATAACGTACATTTGCACTCTCATTCAACATAAACACTGTCCCTTGTCGGGGCCTCAATACTCTATGGACAAGGTGACCTGTATGCCCAACACTGTGTCGGTTTGAGTTGACCATAATACCTGTATCAATGTGGTAACCAGAATTATACCACATCAACACATTGGCGTTTTGATTAGAGTTAATAATGTTCACTGACATAAAACGTTGTCAGTATATGTCGGGCCTACAGGTAGCCGACTACAGTGTCAAGATGCAAATGTCGTGTGATGAGTTCGAACACATAAATCAAGGTTAATCTAGGTCCAACATCAAAATAGGGTCCTTGACCAACTTGGTAATATAATATACTTGACCCATTGGCTGGTAAGTTATTTTTCCAACAAACATCTTTAATTTCGATGAACGAACGAAGACGATGACAAATCCAGGATAGACAAACTCTTACATTGGCGGTTGCAAATAAATCAAGCATGCATATCGTGAAGATAATGTCCACCTTCCATATTCATTTGATGGACCTCATAAATAATCTCATGGCTTAAAGATTCCCTCCTTATTCAATGTCTGAGAAGCCGGACATAAATCAATAAATACCCAGACCTAAGGGTCTTTTATATTTGGACATGCTGTTGCAAGTGGTGTGTTGCAAGGCGTGGTTTGGTTAGCTCTGAACAATGTTCCATGTGATATTAATAAAACGGTTATAAATGTCTGGCCATTGTTTTATCTTCTTGATATTCTTGAGTGATCGTGTATCGTGCCTTCTATGTAAGATTACGCGAATGCAGGGGTGGAAGATTCTGAACAATAATTGAACCTTGGAATACGATTGACGTGATAAGTCGGTTCCATTGAGTCCACAAATATTTAATGCAGTTTACACGTCAAGACGATTCATGCATGTTGATCACAAAGGTACATATTATAACTTGAAAATATATGGCATATATATGTAGATATCCTATCAGTCCTTGTCCAATAATCAAATTACTGTATGCAGATTGTCATAGCTGTATGCACGCGCGGTTGGGGTTTTCCAACGGCCGACAGTGAGTCTATGAGTCTGGCAAAATCAAATACTATGGACTGTAATTCATCCTTCCTTAATTTTCACTTTCGTACTGACCTTTAATCATTTCAAATCTTCGTAATAGCAATGGACTGACCCATGTCCGTACTTGCATAAAAATATATATCTGTATGGGAATACCATGCCCAACAGTGGAAGGAGAGTCAAACGCTTCTTAACAGCTTGACGGTCAATGTGGAAAGGAGAGCGTGTCTTAGTTACGGACTGTGACCTAAGCAACGCTATACACGTCATAATCGATCGTGTATGAAGCGTTCAGTAATTGAAACATCTATCGCAATATATTAAATGTCTTAACCTTTACAATTGCACGTCTGGTAACCTTTAGCAGACGGCGTTAATATCATATACCGTAACAATTCCCTGTACACCGGGGAAAAAAAAAATCGATAGATTTTTTTTCAATATCTATCCGACTTATTAATTTTTAAAAAAAAAAAAAAATTTGACACAATTGTGACATATGGCCGACGATGTTCTGAGTAGAACCGTGTTGCGGTCATGTCATCTAACTATTTGTCATAGTCATCTAACATTAATCATATTATATAATAATATTATACATATTATTATATCAACTAAATAATATGTCCAATGTTAATAGTGAATGGTAAAATTAAATTAAAGTAAGGTCTGTCGTATTAGTATGTCATATAGGAATTAATTTGACTAATTAAAATTAAATTAATTAATTAAATTAAGAGTTAAATTATTAAGGTTCTAATGTAATGCGATGTTATGAGAGAAGAAAAGACAAAATAAGTGAGAAGAAATAGAAAGAAATTCGAATATAAGTTTTAACTTAATTGTGTGTGTTAAGTGTTAGTGAATAATAACTATCTAATTTAACTAACTAAATAATGTATAGGTACATTAAAAAAAAATTATTAATCTAATACTTGTGTGAGATTTATTTTCTCTTTTCATAATTTCTTCTTTTAGTATTTCGTTCTCTTTTTTTTTTGTTCTTTCATTTCATTTTTTTCTCAAATTTCATTTTATTGATAATAATTCAATTAAGAAGTTAAGTTAACTAATTAATTAGTATAGGATATGATGATCCATCCGTAGTCTTGATCCTGATGAATTCTTTTAGGCAAAAATGTTCAAACGTTTACGTTGGAAAGAAATGTCATTTATCCTAGCATCCAAGAATTAAGTATACACAGGAACATCAGTTCGGTTTGTCGTCAGATATTGTTCCATGATTGTTCAATGATATTCGTATATTGTGTATGGACATTAGACGAAGTTCGAATGTCTATATATACCTTGATTGTCTTTTAATTCAATTCTGTGATGCATATAGTGTATATAAAGTTTAAATTGAAGGCAAGGTTAGTTCCTTTATAGTTGATACTTCGTTCAATCCACTGTAGTATTGATTGATGTAGTTTAAGAGTGTCAATATTGATTATTCGTCGTCAATAGGATTACGTGACAATGCATCTGCCACACAATTTTCAGTGCCAGGTATATGTTCAATGGAGAACTCAAATGGTTGTAGGATGATTGAATATCTGGCAAGCTTCTGGCTTGTATGATTTGATCGACGCAAGGATGCGACCGCACGTTGGTCCGTCTGTATGGTGAAGGGAGCACCGAGTAAGAATTTTTTCCAGCTTCGTTATTGCCCAGATCACAGACAAAAGTTCCTTGTCGACTGTTGAATACTTCGTTTCCGCCGGCTTCAGCTTTCTTGATATATATAAGGTGGGGTGTAGAATGCCATCATGGTTCTGGAGCAGGCATGCACCAATGCCGTAGTTACTAGCATCTGTTCGTAAGAAAAATCTTTTGGAAGCATCGGGAAGTCTTAAAATTGGTTCATGTGAGAACAAATTTATAATTTTGTTGAAAGTTTCATTGCATGTACCAGTCCATGTCACCTTCACCGGCATATCTTTTTTTAACAATGAAGACAATACAGCCGTGATGGATGACAAGTTAGGTATGAATCTACTGTAATATTGAACAAGTCCTAACAAACTCCTGACCTGTTTCTTCGTCTGAGGAACTGCTATGTTTAGAATTTTGGAGACTGTACTAGGTAACGTTCGGATATATCCCGATCCAATGATATGTCCCAAAAAGGTTATCTCATTACACGCGATTTGCACCTTTGTAGGTTTAGCAGTTAGATGATAATTCCTTAGAGTATCGAAAACATATCTAAGTCCCGAAACATGTTCCTCAAACGACGAACTAAACAAGCATATGTCGTCAATATATGTAATAACGTCTGGTCTACCTGATAAAATTTGTCGCATCAGGCGAATGAAGGTAGCTGGCGCATTAACAAGCCCAAAAGGCATCACGTTCCACTGGTATAGACCTTGTGGCGTGGAAAATGCGGTGTAGTACTTAGCCTTTTCGGTCAGTGGTATCTGCCAATAACCTTAGTTAAGTCTATCTTACTAAATATAGTTGCGTTAGATAGACGTGGCAGTAAGTCGTCGATAAGTGGATGTGGTTCGCTGTCAACTATAGTCTTAGCATTTAATTTTCTATAATCAACACATAGTCTAATGTGATTGTCCTTCTTCCGGACAATCACTAATGGAGAAGAGAATGGCGAATTACTAGTCTCAATGATTCCCAGAGACAACATCTGTTCAAGTTCCTTAGTAGTTTTAGCAAGGAAATGTAAAGGAACAGAATAGGGATGTACACGAATAGGTGTATCATCATTGAGAGTAATGTCATGACTGATAGCCGATGTGCGACCCGGGACGTTCGGTCAAACACAACTGGATAATTGTAATAGATTAGCAATCTCCATAACAGCAATATTGCGGTGTAACCGTTGAAGATGGTAACCATCCCGCCAAGACCCAGTAGGTTATCAACTGGTACAGGTACACGGTAACATGAACAAATTACGACTCCTACATTTACTTACCCAGAAAACAACCCAAAATGTTTGATATCTACCCACAAATATGACCACCGCCTCTCCCCCCAACTCAGACCCCCCAACACCTTGGACCACCTCATATAACTAATAACAAAACAACGCGGATAATTTTAGAAACCTTTAACACAAACACAGCGTCACCACACCCACCACAATACCACACCCATGATGCCTAATTCCACCACGCCCCCATATCTTCTCACCGTGCGCCCCGAACCTAAATCGTCCCCCCGTATACGGCCGGGTGCCCCCAAACACATACCTCATCCCCCAAAAAAACCACATCCCCCCCGGATTCAAATCACCAACTCACCGCCCCACGCACCACTCCCAAAAACCCCCCCCCAACCACAGGCCCCCCCATCTAAAAGCAACTAATACTGATACAAAGCAAACTCATAATAGCCGATTACGGAAACCAAAAAAACAAACAACTCGCCAACCCCCACCCACCACCCTCCCACCCCCCCCCATCCCGGACCTCACACCATAAGTCCCACATAAACTCTAATCCAGCCAAAAAACACTACCATTCCCTCCCTACAAACCCCCCCCCACAATTTTCAACAACCAAACCCCACCCAAACACCCACAAAAACCCCCCCCACCCCCCAACCCAACAAACAACCCCCACAAACCCATCCAACCCCCCCAACCCCTCCCCACCCCCCCCCCCCCCCAAAAACCAACCCTCACACCCACCCCCACCCCCCCAAACACAACTACCCC